>JAJOOO010017812.1:0-26692 GCA_029582685.1 Solanum piurae
CCTTGCCCCCCCCCCCCCCCCAAAATACCCCCGGCACCAACCTTTTGGCCTAAAAATATTCTTATTTCTAATGACCCATACTCATAAGGTGGATGAGAGGATAATATTGTACCAAATCTCATAGTTTAGTGGTGTTTTAGGCCTTTAAAAAAATTGAAATTAATTAATAAATGGGCTCATATGATTGACTTGATTTTGAATTCCATGATAAAATCACCTCCCCTCCCCTCACTTATTCTCTCTTCCACTTTTTTCTTCTTCGATCTTGTCCACCATTTTTTTAAAACTTATGACAAAACAAGGGAGAAAAAAAGGAGGAAAGTAACGATGACATTCATATATAAATAACTAGTTCAATAGAAGATAATTTGATAACATTATTTCTTTTGTATGTACCCAAAATTAAAAATAAATGAATAAAAATAATATTTCTCCTATCCCCACCCCTACTCCATCAAGATAATAATATAAATTAAAAGAATATGAACATGTAAGTTTAGTTCAAGTTTGAGTCTCTGATATCCTAATTAAGAATAAGAGATTAAAAAAGAATTAAAAGGAGGAATGAACTAGACAATTGGATAATTAATAGAAAATTTTATTTCAATAAAAATAATAAATGTTTTAGATGGACATTCAGAAATGGATTTTCGATGGATTCCTAATTATGAGTTGGATTATAATAAATTGGGATTGATTTAAAATAGGCCAATAAAAAAATATGATAAAATTAATAATTTTTTGAATATTAATTTCAAGCGTATCGAGTATGACTTATATGTGGTTTTTATTATTTATTTGAGAAGGTTTAAATTTGGAAAAATCAGATCAGGCAACATAGTAAATAAATATTTAATTATTTACTTTAGAGGGATGTTAAAATAACTGCAAATATGGGCCAAAGGGTTAATATCAAAGGTATTTTTGAGTCAAAATATCGATGTCAAGGGTATTTGGGGGCCGAAAGATGGATGAAGGGTAGTTTAGTATCAATCTGAATAGTGTTGGAGAAAAAGATATAGAAAATAATTGAAATTTTCTATGTATTTCCTTTGTGACTGCACATGCGTATTTAAACGTAAAGAAAACAAAAATACAACGTTGAATCCTATATGTACACTTGTACGTATATAGAGGATGCAAAAAATAACTAACCTAAAAATTATGTACTATACAAAAAAATAAAAGAATAATGTAAAAATTATATACACGTAGGAAATTTTCTAGAAGATTTCCAACTGAGAAAATTTGACAACTGTAGAGGACTAATATTTCATCACGAGGACAATAAAATCAACAGTGATGAATAGGAGATATATATTTGTTCTTTATTTTGTCTTTGACTTTGGTACCGGACACTTTGATAACATTAATGTTTCATTTGTTTTGAGCTGAAGGAGAGAATCACCATTGTAATCTGTTGAAGAAATTGACGAAGGTGAAACATAGGGAATTGAGATCCTAACACCAACCTCAAGTTAGAGGGAGGTGAGACGATGCCCAACTTGCCCAAAAAGAGATCGATGAATAGGGCCCAACAAGGGTTTGGTAAAAACATCGGCTAGCAACAAAATGGAAGGAACATAGATTGGAGAAATCAGTCCGGCAAGGTATTGTTGACGAATGAAATGGAAATCTAAGTCCACATGTTTTGTTCGTTTGTGGAATATCGTATTTTTAGCTATGTGAATAGCAACTTGGCTGTCGGAGAGAAGAGAAACTGAAAGGGAGAAGGAACAGAGAAATCATTGAGAAGACATACCAACCAAGTGATTTCAGAGACGACTCTGCGCATTGATCGGTACTCAAATTCAGCAGAAGAAAGATACACCAAAGACTATCTCTTGGATCTCCAATAGATCGGAGAACCACCTAGAGTGATAAAGAACCCGCTGATTGAGCGATGATAATCAGGGAAATAATCCCAATTAGAAACACAAAAGGTTACCAAATCAAAAGAGGAGGATAAAGAAAGAAAAATACCTAATCCAGGATCGAGGAGAAGATATCAGACACATCGCAAGGCAACATCAAGATGAGGTTGGCGAGGGCTTTGCATGAACTGTGAAGGAAAGATTAGGGAGGGTATGGGTAAGAAAATTAAGCTTACCCAACAACATTTTGTAGAGGGTTGGATTTGGAAGAAGATCACCTTCATCCATTCGCAACTTGGAAGTTGGGTCAAAAGGGCAAGAAACAGGTTTCAAATCCATGCAGCCAAACTCAGGAAGTAAATCCAAGGTGAAATTTCTCTGACCTAAGATAATACCTTTAGGTTCTTGCATAATCTCCATGCGTAAGAAATAATGAATAGAACCTAAATCTTTAATCTTGAATTTGGATTCGAGGAACAACTTGAGTGAATCAATATCGAATGGATCATCCCACGTAATTAATATATCATCAACGTAGACAACCAAAATAGAAATGCAACCTTCTAATTTTTTCAAAAATAAAGAGTAATCATTTGGTGTATGTGAATAGCCTTTGAAATTGAGAGCCCCAAGTTAGACAAGCAAACAATTGTCTAGAAGCTTGACAAAGTCCATACAAAAACTTCTTCGATTTTCAAACATGAAGGGGTGTAGGGGTAGTCATACCAATGGGGAATTTTATATAAACCTCTTCCTACAATTCACCAAGCAGGAAGGCATTATTTACATGAAATATCCAAATTCCTCTTAACTGCAATGACTAGTAAGCATTTGATTGTTATAATTTTGACAATGGGGGAATATGTCTCTATAAAATCAACCCCCTCCCTCATGACAACCAATCTTGCTTTGAAACGCTCAACAGTTCCATCTTGTTTATATGTAATCTTATAAACCAATTTGCAAGGCAAGGCTTTCTTTCCTTTGGGTAACTGAACAACATCCCAAGTGTTGGTGGATTGTAGGGCTTGAAACTCCTTAGCCATTGCTTCCTTCCAACCTGGGTGTAAGCTAGCTTGGGAATACTAGTTGGTTCAGAAATATATGAAATAGAATTTAATAAGGACTGATTAGAAGAAGAAAGTTTAGAAAAGGGAAGGACAATAGGAGAAATAGGAGAAGCAAAACAACTATGCGTGAGGTCAGTTAAAACAACATAGTTGCAAATGTAGTCATCCAAATACCTTGGGGGTGATGAAACCTAGTAGACTTCCTGACAGAGAAAGTATCTGAGTTTGGAATAGAAATAGTAGAAGGAGAAGCAACAGTGGACTGAGAATTAGATAGAGGAACTGAGGGAACAGGAAGGAGAGGATCACTAGGAGAATACAAAGAAGAATTGTAAGGGGGAATGGAAGCAGGAATAGAGGTGGGATTTGGTTGATAAAATGGAATATGAGAATCAGGAAAAATAGGAATAGTTGCTGGAGAAGAATTAAATTGAGAAAAAGGAAAAAAGGATTCATGGAAAATGATATCCCTTGAAATAAATTTTTTGTTTGTAATGATATCAAGAAGTTTATATCCCTTTCTCAAAAGGATAACCCAAGAAAACACATTTGATTGATTAAGGATCCAATTTGGTTCTTTGAATAGGTATAATTGATGCATAACAGAGACAACCAAAAGTCCGCAAATTAGAATAATTCGGAGGATATCCAAAAAGAACTTCATATGGAATTTTCATGTTTATGATTCATGACAGGTATCTATTAATTAGATAAGTAGCAGTGAGTAAGCATTCCCCCCAAAATGTGATTGGAAGATGTGACTGAAAAAGAAGAGATCTGTAGGTTTCAAGAAAATGTCTATGTTTCCTTTCCACTACACCATTTTGTAGTAGAAAATAAACACAAAATATTTGAGGAATCCACTTTTGAAGCAATAAATTAGTGGCATCATCACTGCTTCCTAGTTCGAGAGGATTGTCACTTCTAAGAATTTTGACTTTGGTGTGGAATTGAGTCTCAATCATAAATAGAATTTTTTTAGAGTATTGAAAGCATTGGACTTAGTACTAAGTAGAAAAGTCCAGGTTCCTGCTATAATCATCTACAATGAAGAGAAAATATTTAAAACCATCATGAGTATGTGTTTTGTAAGGTCCCAAGTGTCAACACGAATAAGGTCAAAAATATCTTTTGATGATATAGTACTTGTGGGAAAGGGTAATTTGGATTGTATAGACTTAGAACAAACATCACAAGGACATAAAGTAGAGGGAACATGAATGGAACAAATATTCTTGAAATTAGAAAATGGCATGTGCCCAGTCCTGGTGTGCCAAATATTTAAATCAATTGTAGAAAGAACTAAAAACAAAATAGAATTTGAAACTTGTGCATGAGCACTTTGATTACAAACTGAAGTAGAGGAAAAATTTCCTAAACTAGAAAATGCAACATAAAGCTTGAGATGACTTGACTTTCTAGAGTCCAAGAAAATTGAGACCTCTATTGACTTTACAAAGAACCAGTGACCTCTTCTTTGAAGGGCCCTGCAAAATAGCACCAAAAACAGAAAAAATAAGAATAGAGTGGAATTGAAAACACAACCTATAAACTAATAAGAGATTGTAATTGAAGAAGGAACAAACAAGACATTTTTGAGAGTGACACCAGGAAAAATATGTAATGAAGAACTAAAGCTCTAGTAGATTTAGGTAGATTAACATAGACTGGTTTAGGAAGCATTGTGATATTAGAAAGAAGGATAACATCATAAGTCATGTGCTCAGAAGCACCAAAATCCAAAATCGATGAACTATAGTTTAAAGAAACACTGATATAGATTTAGGAGATTCATATAGAAGATTATGTGATATACCAACACAATTGGTAGTAGCAGTGTCCATTGGAGCCTGTTCACCTTCTGGACCAACCTTTACATTTTGGAGTAGCTAATAAAGGCTATGAAACTTATCCTGAGTCATAGGTCTGTCCCCTGCTTGAAGCCCATTGTCTTCAACACAAGCAACATTACTCTTAGCTCCTTGGGTAAATTTCTTAGACTTTGTAAACTTGAAGTCAATAGGAAACCTATCAACCTATAACAATTGTCAATAATATGATTTTGTTTCTTACAATAAGTGCTAATCAATGAGGAAGTGTTTTTCTTGCCATTTGGTAAACCCCTCTTCTCTAGAAAAGTTCTCTTGACCCCATATCTTTATTTAGAATTATAGAAAGCGCCTGCACTTGGATGATTAGAAATTAGAATTTACCTTTGTTTCTCATCTCTAATCAGAAGGGAATAAGCATAGTTAACAGAAGGTCAAATAACTAGCATGAGCAAGTTGCTCTTGGGTCCTGCATAAGAGTCATTCAGTCCTATAAGGAACTGGATTAGTTTTGCATCCTGTAGAGATTTAAGAGTTTTTACCTACCTTTCACAAATGTAGTGGCAAGTGCAGGTTTGTGAAATATCAAGACTATCAAGCTCATCCCAAAGCCATTAATACTTTGTGTAATAAGTGGCAATATCAAAGTTTTCCTGACCTAGCTCACTGATCTCTTTCTGCAGGTGATAAAGCTGAGGTCCATTGCTTTGTCGAAATGTCTCTTCAAGCTCTTTCTAGATCTCTCGAGCAGTCCTTAAGTATAAAACACTCTATGCTATTTCTTTATAAAAGGAGTTCAAAAGCCAAGAAATCACCATATCGTTACACCTAGACCCAGAGTTTAAAGATTCAGGTGAGATGGTGGATCTAAGAATAGTTCCATCAATTAATCTGATCTTGTTCTTGGATGACAAGGCAATGAGGATTTTCCGACTCCAACCACCATATCCTTTCCCATTAAATATGGTACTGACCAGAGTCCTTCTATGTGAATCAGAGGAGTGAAGGAAAAAGGGTGACTAGAAGCAATCACTGTAGTTTTAGATGACCATGCTATACCAATAGTTGTTTGAGCAGGAATGCCACCAACAACCGAGGGAGAAGTTTCAGTGGTATGATAAATCATGGCAAGCAAAAACAGATAGAGAATAAAAGAAGAAGAAACAACGAGGACGAACAAGGATTCTAACCCTAAAGCGCTGATACTATGTTGGGAAAAAAGATATAGAAAATAATTGAAATTTTCTATGTATTCCTTTATTGTACATGTGTATTTAAATGTAAAGAACGAATACAAAGTTGAATCCTATCTGTAAACTTGTACGTATCTAGAGGATGCAAAAAATAACTAACCTAACAAATTATGTACTATACAAAAGAAGAAAAGAATAATGCAAAAGCTATATACACGTAGGCAATTTTCAAGAAGATTTCCAAATGGGAAAATTTGACAACTGTTGAAGGTGAGTAATAATTAAAGACCATATTAGAGGGCTGAGATTTCATCATGAGACCAACTAAATCAACGGTGATGAATAGTGATATATATATTTATTCTTTATTTTCTCTTGGATTTGGTACTAAACACTTTGATAACATTAACGTTTCATTTGTTTTGAGTTGAATGAGAGAATCACAATTGTTATCTGTTGAAGAAACCGGGGAGGTAAAACAGAGGGAATAGAGATCCCAATAAATAGTTGAGGGGCATTTTAGGCCCTTTTCATTAAGACAATGAAAATTGAAATACAAATGAGGTGTTAGTGAAGGGGAAAAATAAACATCAGAGATATTTATACTAATATGTGTAGTGAATCTTAAAATTATATTTTCAACGTTTTATCAAAACTATATAAGGTTTGAATTGTAATGATATAAACTATTGAACTTCTCATCATAAGTAGTGGAAGATTATAAGGTTGGAGTAATTGTAATGACCGTTCAGTTAGAGAGGTAACTTGGGAGACGGAGTCCGACATGCATGCTAAATATACTCATCTTTATGAAGCTTCATTTACTTTATTTTACTTTTTATTTGAGGATGAACATGTTTTTTTGTGGTGGATAATGTAATGAACCCGAAAGGTCATCTTTGGAAATTTTCATAAAATTACCATTCTATCCCTCATGATAGTTGTCTCGAGTCACATTTGGTTAGTTCTCAAAGTTGGTTTCGTTGTTTGATTGAAAAGTTATGATTTTTAGAAGTTTTGAGTTTTCAATGGGTTAAAGTTGTTAAGAGTGATATTTGGTAACAATCGGAGTTTCGAGTCTCACAATGGAACTCCATCAGTTACATCAACTCCGGAATGTGGAATATGCTCTATGAGGGTTGTTGTCTTTGATTCGTAGTCGTTTATGGATTTGAGGCCTTGAGTTGGAAGTTTACGTAAATTTAGACCTTAAGTTGACTTTGGTCAATATTCGGAGTTAGGATACTCAGATTGGATTTTCGACAATTTCATTGTTTGGAAAGATGATTTTAGGCCTAGTAGAGGTCTTGGTTTAATTTTTGGAAATCCCAAGGGTAATTTGGTATTTTGAGCGTTAAGTTAGTATATTGCGACTTTCATGGGTTTCGGGTCAAGAAGACCCAGATTCATGTTTTGATGGTTCCATTGGGTCCGGAACGTCGAGTTTAGTTGGGTAGCATATCTTGTATGTGTATTCTGGTTTCCGAATGAATCCTATTTGTCCCTTGTGTGATGTTGTTGGTTTTCTTAGTCTTGTGATTGTAATTTTTTAATCGCGATCACTGGGCCAACCATGTGATCACGAAGGTGTGTGTTTCTGTGCATCACTATCGTGTCGTATTATTTTGCTGATCATACTGATCGCACGGTCAACTGTCGTAATGGTCAAAATAAATGAGTTGACCTATTTAACTCATCGCGATCGTGAGGCCTTGCTCATTGCGATTGCGAAGAGCATAATAGGCAGGGAAAATATGTGTTTTTCAAAAAAATTGGTGTTTCAACCCCGTTTTACCATTTTTGAGTATTGAGAACTCGATTGAGGCAATTCAAGTTGCATTTTTGATTTTTTTTGATTGGGTAATGATTTGTAACTTCCCATCTCATGTACCCTCTAATTACTTCATGTTTTTAATGTTTAAACTTGGGTTTTGATTTTCAAATTTTGAAGGTTTTTGAAACGGTATAGGGTTTTGAAAAAATGGTGATTTATTCTTGATTTAATTATGTTTTTGAAATGATTTTCACCGATGACTTCCAAATTATATTAGGTAACACAATTTTGTAATTTTTTTTAGATTTAACCCTCTTTTTCAGAAATGGGGGTTTTGGGTCAATTTGGTTCCGTTTTTCAAAAGCTTTGATATGTGTGTTGCTAAACTTTTGAATTCTTATTGTGATTACTTATTTGAATAGCTTGTGTAAATTTGGAGACCTAACGGTAAGGGAAAGTTCAAGTGTAAGACTGATTGTTTAATTTCTTGAGGCAAGTGGACTCTTTGACCTTTGTTAAGGATATAGAATCTCGTATTTTCTTATTGTGTGTGTTGGGGATTAATAAAAATTAGTGAAGGTTTGATATTGTGGTCACATCACATGTGCATATTGAATGATGCTACTAATAAAAGGGCATATAAAAAGAGAACTTGATGACATATTGATGTGTGATGTGTTGTGAACGATTTGAGTGGTTACATGGACTCATTATTGGTGATGTATTATGATTGTGTTGATGTGGATTGTGTATTGATATGGAAAACATCATATTCTCATAGTTTTTGTGATCATAACTATTTGCATTGGTTCTGAAATACTGTGATGAGATATATTTTGATGATGATGTCGATGGGAAATGGAATTGATGATTATACCGATGGGAAATTGTTCCGTCAGATACATGGGCCTTGTGCGTCCCCCATGGGTTCCATCTTGATATTCAACGGATGTGAATCGTAGGATACACATGCATCACTATATTTGATATTTCATTTGATTTCATTACATTGCACATTATTATCACTTCTGAACCTTGTTATGGAAATTGTGTTTGATCATTGTGGTTTTTGTAATGGTGAACTGCGTACGATAAAGTGTTACTATACGTGTTATGTGTTATATGAACGTGAATTGTTAGGTTGGGCTGATTCTGTGCAAGTTGTAGTTTTGTGTAAGTTTGTTTGGAGTGTTGGGATTACCTAAATTCTATATTGCTTTACCTTGAATTTGTAGTTTGCTTGCTGAGTACTGTATTGTTTGGTACTCACACCCTTGCTTCTACACTTGTGTAGGTAATGAGTGCAGATGCTCATGCTTACTCCTTCTCTTCTACATCCGAGGTTGATTGTGGAGAGTTGCGAGGTAGCTGCTTGTCATCTCGGCTGACACCTCTTACTTCTTTATTATGATCTTGTTCTATTCTAGAAACAATGACATTTAGACTTGTATTTATTTTAAATATATTGTAATACATTAGAGGCTTGTACACGTGACAACCAGATTTGGGGGGTTATATTTAAGTTTTGTTATGTCATCCGCGTTATTGAATTGTGTTAGTCTTTCTTTATGATTACTTCGGCATTTATTCTATATGTTTGGTTTTAGGTTGACTTGTCTTGATTGGATGAGACAAGTGCTATCACTCCCATTTTAGGGTCGTGACAAATGGTATCAAAGCCCAGTTTCATAGGTCTCATGTGTGTACAAACCAAGTCTAGTAGAGTCTCGAGGATCAATACAAAGACGTCTATGCTTATATTTGAGAGGCCTTGAACACAATTAGGAAACTTTCTTTTTATTTATTCATTCTTATCGTGCATGGTTATTCATTCTTTGGCCATTATTCCTGATGAGGCTGATAGGACCCGTAGGTTTGTGAGAGGATTTACTTATTCCATCTACATAGTCGTGTTTAGATCAACCCTTGAGAGGGATTCCTCCCGGTCCATTGTGAGTGCTACCAAGGAGGAGGAGTTGATGGAGAAAGAGGTTATGAGGACCTAAGAGGTCATGTTCATCAGTCTAGTTTTCTGGTGCCTCATCTAGAAGCATGGGGGTCCTTAGAGGGAGTGGTACTTTCCAGTGTCGAGGATAGGTTCATGCAGCTATGCTGACATCCGAGGGTTGTAAGACACATCGTGGGTCCTACAGTGTCGATCAGGGTTTATATGGTTCACTACAACGGTCTGTGGGATGAGACAATTATAGTGCCATAACCCAAAGTACAACTTAGACGTGACATGTCGAATAAAAACCTAAGAGGTCGTAACAAGTCACTTGACATAAGCATGACGTAGATAATACAATCTAACAAATAAAATCAAGATAAGTCTCAACATAAAATTACATAAACGATACTAACAAAGTACATAAGAGAATACACAGAATACTACTAAGTCTGACACAAGCCTTTCTAACATCATAAGAGTGGTTGGGACGTAACCTATACACCATGTACAAGACTGAAACAAAAAGACAATAAAAGATCTGAAAACATCAATGATTTTGTCCTCGGAATATAAGGACACACCAATCCAATGTGCTAATAGAACAATCCAAGCTAGCCACGAGTGGGAGGAGGAATGTCAGACCCTATATTATGAGACAATATAGGCCTAAAATATGCAGTAGTACATTGAATGTACTAAGTATGGGGAAATTCATAAAAACATAGGGATAGGCATAAAAACATGAGGAACTTTAAACATGATATGCATGACCAAGTAAAACGTAGTAAGAGCCTTTGAAAGAAACCATGAATCATAAACAAGGTCAATGCATACTTAAAACATAAAAAATTCTTTCATAAAACCTTTTGAAAAATATAGTTCATTTGTGGGATATTTACCATTAAACGACAATATGACCATGGAGCTATAACATGGAATCCAACATGATTTTCATGCCCAAAAGGGGAAACTACTAGTCAAGGTAGAATTCTATCACATTCATTCTTTATTAAAGTTGATCCACTAGCTAGGTCATTCAAGACATTCCTACGGGGGTATGTAGTTTGGGACAAGAGAATAACTACTAAAGACCAAACCTCTACTAGCAGTATGTCCTCCATTACAATGTCCTCTCGGTGCTAAGTAAATCCCAATGGAAAAGACATAGTCACATTCATATAAAAATATTTGGAAAGACATAATTAAGCTACCAATCCAATCATAAGTCATTATAGAGTAGCTCCTTTAAAAACCACGATTCCATAAATTTTCATAGTAGACACTTACCTTTCTAAGTGTCTAAATTATGATTTCATTCATATTCATATGTGAGAAAACCTGTCACAGTTTTTTGATACTTATCTCAAAAACATCCGTAGTTCACAAATCATCCCTTTCATAAAACATGCATAGCTTTCATAATCATAATTCATAAGTTCAGAAGCATAATACATAATTCATGTTCATAAAGTAGATATAGGCATGGGTCTATATGAAATCATTTGAAAACCATGTAATTGAATCAAATTATGCATAATAAGATTGAAAATAAATAATTGAATCATAATAAATAGGATCCATGGAAATTGCATGAAACCTAATGGAATTGGGTGAAATAAATTTAGGAGATTGAGATTCTTTTAAGACCCAATGGATGAAGGGAATCCACTTGTGATTTCTCACATACCTTGATAATCAAAGTCTAAAAGAAATGGGGAATGAGACCTTGAAACCCTAATCTTCTTCCTTGAAGCTTGAGAGAGAGTTGAAGAAGAAAACTTGTCAGGTTTGGGAGATTTTGAGTGAACGAAAGAAATTAGGCTTAGTTTGAAGGGTAGAAATGATTATAGGGGTAGTTATAGGGTAAAAACGATGTATTTTAGGGGCTAATTGGGTAGGAAAAGATAAAACACACCCTTAATTAAAAGATTTTGGAGGACCCTTCGGTTGGTAAGACTTCCTACTTGGAGGACCCTTCGGTTGGTAAGACTTCCTACTTGGAGGACCCTTCGGTTGGTAAGACTTCTTACTGACCTACTGGTTAACCGTAGACCCAACTACTAGAGCCCAAAATCTAGCCAACCTTCCTCAAAACTTCCCTACGAGTCATCGTCAACTATACGGTCTGTGGACCTCTTTCGTAGAACCCAAGTTGAAGTCCAAAATTTCAGTAAGTATAGATTACTTCTAAATAACTCTCCTACGGTTCGTAGAATACCCTACGACTCGTCCTATTCACTCGTAAGTCAAACATCATAGACTTGATATTTCAAACACTTAAACCAAACCTTACAACTTCCTTTCTACGGTCCATAGGTTGGACTCGTAGATCACTGCATCAATGCTAAAACTGAACTTTTCCCTTCAAAACCAACTTTCTAATTTCCTAGGTGTTGCAATATACCCCCCTGGGAACATTCGTCCTCGAATGAGACTTAAGCTAGCATGAATAAAGTATGGAGAGAAACTAACATGAATGGAATTCTCATAAAAAAACATATAAACAAAGAGAAACTACTCCAAGCTAAATGATAACATCAAAATAAAGTTTTTATGAACGTGCATGCATACAGAAATATGAGAATGAATAAAACGCAGAAATCCGAAAGAATGAACCATGAGGAACTTAATACCTCAAGCTGGAATAGAAGCGGAGGGAAAGAGATGAGGATACATGGACATCATATCGGTCTCTGCTTCACAAGAAGCACCCTCAACTAATTTATTTCTCCAAAGAACTTTCATGGAAGTAACTTTTTTATTTTCAACATTCGAACTTGACTGTCCAAAATTTCAAGCAGAACCTCTTCATAGAAAAGACATTCCTTAACCCCCAAACTCTCCAATGGCACTATGGACGTCAAATATCCAACACACTTTTTAAAAAAAGAGACATGGAATACTGAATCTACTGATGCTATGTCGGTAGGTAACTCCATCTCATAAGAAACCTTACCAATACGCCTCAAAGTCTCATATGACCCACATAATGGGGACTTAGCTTCTCTTTCTTTATGAATCTCATCACACCCTTCATGGGTGATATTTTTAAGTAAATCCAATCATCAACGTCTAATTCAAGCTCTCTTGTTCTAACATTGACATAAGACTTTTGTCGACTTTGAGCCATTTTCAAACTTTCTCGAATAAGTCAAACATTTTCCATAGCCTCATGCACTAACTCGGGCCTTATCAAAGCGACCTCACCAACCTCAAACCAACCAATAGGAGAACTACACCTCATACCATAAATATCCCCGAAAAGGGCCATCCCAATACTAGAATGATAGCTATTATTATAACAGAACTCAATCAAAGGCAAATAATCATCCCAATTACCTTTGAAGTCAATCACACAAGGTCTCAATATATCTTCCAAAGTTTTAATAGTACGCTCGGCTTGTCCATAAGTCTGAGGATGAAAACCTGTGCTAAGATTTACTTGAGTACCAAAACCTTTTTGAAATGATCTCCAAAACTGAGATGTAAACTGAGTACCACGTTCTGAGATAATCGATAAGGGCACTCCATGCAACCTCACCATTTCCCGAATATAAAGCTTCGCATATTTTTCATTTGAAAATGAAGTTTTTAGGGAAAAAACTGAGCCGACATCGTCATTCAGTCCACAAAGACTGAACTTGAGTCAAACTGACAACATGTACGATGTAAACCCATAAGAAAGTTGATATTCAAATCTTCCAACTTCCACATAGGAATGCTAATTTCTTGGGCCAAACCACTATGTTTCTGATGCTCAAATTTAACTTGTTAAAAATTAGGACACTTAGCCATAAATTATACAATATCCTTATTCATCTCATTCCAACAATAGACTTCCCACAAATCACGGTACATCTTAGTGGCTCTCGGGTGAATAGAATACCGAGAACTGTGAGCATCTTTCATAATATGATTCCTCAAATCATCCACATTTGAAATACATAACTGACCTTGTTATCGAAGGACACCATCTCCCCAGGAGAAAGCCTCAATGGATTTTTCAAAAACCAACTTCTTCAAATCAACCAATACTGGATTGTGATCATTCTTAGACTTCACATCTAATAAAAGAGAAGATTCCAAACTACTCCGAACAATCACACAACACTCATTAGAATCGACCAAGCACACACCCAATCGGGTCAATCTATGAACATCACGAACTAACTCTTTCTTATCATCCTCAAAATGAGTAATATTTCTCATTGACAGTCAACTAAGAGCATCTGCCACCATGTTCCCTTTACCTGGATGATAAAGGACACTCATGTCGTAATATTTCAATAACTCAAGCCACCTTCTTTGGCAAATACATAGGTCCTTGTAGGTTAACACATACTTCAAGATCTTCTGGTCGGTAAACACATAAACATGAATACCATATAGGTAATGCCTCCAAATCTTTAAAGAAAAAACTACTGCCGCTAACTCCAAATCATGGGTTAGACAATTCTTTTCATGCACTTTCAATTGTCTTGAAGCCAAAACGATGACTTTTGTATGTTGCATCAAAACATAACCAAAACCAATCCGAGAAGCATTACAATATACCACAAAGCCATCAAATCCTTCTGCTAGTGTCAATATAGGGGCTGGAGTGAGTTTATCCTTCAACTCTTGGAAACTCATCTCACAAGCTTTCGACCATAGGAATTTCACATTCTTTTGGGTTAATGTCGTCAAAGGTGAAGCAATAGTGGAAACTAATTTCACAAACCTTCTATAGTAACTGGACAAACCCAAGAAACTCCATACATCCAAAGAGGACAAGGGTCTAGGACAATTCGTAATTGCCTCGGTCTTCTTCAGATCAACTTGAATACCTTCACCAGAAAAAATATGGCAAAGGAAAGAAACATACCTCAACCAAAACTCGTATTTGCTAAACTTGGCATACAATTCATGATCCTTGAGAATTTAAAACACAATCCTCCAACGGTGAACATGTTGATCCGCACTCTGAGAGTACACCAAAATATCATTTATAATCACATACACAAACAAGTCAAGATATTATTTGAAAACACTATTCATTAAGTCCTTGAACTCAGGTGGGGCGACAGTCAAAACAAACGATATCACAAAACTTATAGTGACCATATCGAGTTCGGAAAACTATCTTTAAAATGTCATTTTCCTTTACCCTCAATTGGTCATAACCCGACGGAAGGTCAATATCTGAGAAGAAACACACACCTTGGGGTTTTCAAACAAATCATCAATTCTTGGAATCATATACTTATTGTTTATGGAAACCCTATTGAATTTCCGATAGTCAATGCAGATTCGGAGGGAACCATCCTTCTTTTTCACAAACAATACCAGAACACCCCATGGTGAGATACTTAGTATGATGAAACCCTTATCCAATAAGTCTTTCAATTGCTCCTTTAATTCTTTAAGTTCTTCCATCTATAAGGAGGAATAAAGAGAGGTTGCGTATCTAGGAGAAGGTCACTACCGAAATATATTTCCCATTTGGGAGGAATACCGGGAATATCATCGGGACTCACTTCTAGAAACTCATTTATTATCACAACCGAATCATGATTGGCATTGTGAAATTTGTGGTAGTACACAAAATTAATTGAGAGTTCGAAAGGGATAATTTGTTACTATCCGGAGGAATGAAATTGTTCATAATATTGGGGTTGTAGTAAGTCTCAAAAGAAACTTTTTAAGTTTCGAAAGAATTGAAAAGAAAAAAAAAATTATATTGAGACTATAAATTATGGGAAGATTTAATATCTTCAAATTACTACAATCAAAGTGGGTTATAAATATTTACGTATAAGATTACCCATTTTTTCCCGTTATTTGTTGTATACTAATATGTGCATGATGATGGAATCACATGCAAAAGTAAACTAGAAGTTTACTAGAATAAATATTAGTTGGCATAATCGGTTGGCCATTCCGATACAAATGTGATGCAAAAAAAATTGAGAATTCATGTGACTATATGTTTGAAGAAATAAAACATTCTTCAAGAATTCTCTTGTGTTGCTTGTTCTCATGATAAAATGATCATTGTACCAGCTAAGGTTGGGATTGTATCCCCTGAAATTATTTGGAACATATAAAAAGGTTAATATGGGCCCGTTCACCTGCCATGTGGATCGCTTACTATTATGATTTAATAGATGCATCTATGGTATGATCACATGTGCATTTGTATCAACTTACAAATTGATTTTTTGTAAGGTTGTTTGCTCAAATTGTTGAATTAAGAGCACAGTTCCAAACTATAAAATTATGTTGATAATACTAGTTGGTTTAGCAAAAATTGTTTGCCTCCAATTATAGCTAGACCATTGATTATGAGAACAAATCTCTCAAATAAAATTTGATATGAGATGAGTTTATTTAACATGTATGTATCAAGCCAACAAGGTTCTCCCATCAAAATTGATTCAGGGTCAGGAACCAAATAATTTCCATCAAAAAATTTGATGTGTGCACATATGATTTTATTGTTCCACCACGCACAAAGATGGATCCCCAAATATGGTTGAGAGTTAATGTTAGATTTCCTAACATTAGGGGGAGATATGTGTAGCAGCTGAAAATTACGTGTGGGGTGAATTATATAGATCCTTGTTAAAAAAATGTGAACTTGAAGTTCAAGAGATAATTCATTTGCAAAATGTTGCAAATAATTTGCCAGATGCATTTGCTGACCCAATATTTTAATTAAGCTGCAAATGCTCCAATAAACAGTCCTTGAAGGATAGAGTCTATGGTACACCCGAAACGTGATAGACCAATCGATTCCAAACGTAAAACTCCTTGAGGAAGGAGAGGGGCAAATTATCAAAATGGTCATGATAATGAGGTAAGTGCTTTGAAAGAGAACTATGACATAACACTTCATAAAACCTTGGCAAATGTTCAGGTACCTGAAAATGATGAAAAATGAAGAGATCTCGATAAGTTATGTCGTATTGGAAGCGATATCGAAATGACCGTCGACGGTATCTTTGATACAAAGTAGCACTCAATGCTATAAATAGTTACGAGGATCTTAAATTCGAATCTGTCATATAGTGTAGACAAATAAATGATTGGCACTATTTAAGTATATTTTGTTTCACTTAGGAAAGTGATGTTTTCGATCTTATAGTTCATGGATCAAAATAGAATGTCAGTGTGGTACAAATGAATCATTGTGCGAAAGTATAACCGTAAGATATAAAGTGTGGTTTGTGCCTCGGGTCATAAAGGGTTTTCGCACAAATCCTGACATTATTAAATGGAGATATATTCTCCAGTGGTGGATGCAATGAGACTTGTTTCAGTCTGGCAATAGATGAAATACTTGAATATGTATAATGAATGATTATTATGTCTAACTAGACGATGAAGGTTATATGAAAATCCCTGAAGGATTTAAAAGGTCTTAAACTAATTCCATCGAGTACCCAATGGTTTTGAGTCTACTTAACACAAAGAAAAAATCTTTTTGATCTCATGAAAATGATTTAAATTGTCATGTATTAGTGCAATTGGTGCACTTATAGACCTATTCTAATGTGGAGCACCCAAACAAGAACTAATAGGGTTGGATTACCTACCATCCATTCCCTTAGTAGCTTGCAATGGACAATCCCTCATTTTATGACCGCTCTTTCCATACCAAAGCAAACATCTATACCAGCTAAGCATTTTCCCTAGTGATTCTTGCCACACTTTTGGCAAACAGAAATAGAAGATCCATTACCAGCATGTTCTTGAGGCTTAGGTTTAGACACTCTACCCTTGTTGAACTTTAAAGCTGGAACATTAGAAGAACCTTGACTCGAAATTTTTTGCCAGAATTGAGGATGATTATATCAACTAGTCCTAAAATAAGAAAAGTCACCATCACTAGTCCTTGCCCTATGTGCCTTCCTAGACTTCTAATTTAGATTTTCCTCTTTAATTTGTTGGCTATTCACCATTTAACGAGAGATATCCATCATTTTTTTTATCAACATGACAGTATGACACTCCTTGACCATAATTTTGGAGACATACTTACTCATCCTTGCCCTAGAGTTGGCATCCAAAGTCGAAGTATACTTATCCAATTGAGTAAACTTCAAAGCATACTCCTTCACACTCATATTTCCTAGATGAAGATTAATGAACTTAAGAAGATTTACTTCTCTCACCTGAAGAGGAAAGAAACAATTAAGGAAAGCCCATTTGAATTTTTCTGAAGCAAGATGACCCGCATCAATAACCCTCTCTTCCTTCCATTGATAAAACCAAACTTGAGCAACACCTTTGAGTTAGTAAGTGGCCAATTCTGCCTTCTCTACCATTGACACTCCCATACTTTCCAATAACTTATAAATCTCATCAATAAACTCTTGAGGATCCTCATAGACTTTATAATGATGAAACTCTAGGGATTTAGCCTAGTGTAGTCGCTTACCCTTATCACTATCATACCTATATTCAGGTTCACGGTAGCAATGACCTCTCTATCAGCTTGGGCCATTATATCTTGAGCCAATACATGGAAAATGAATTGGAATTCACCATAAGTCACTTGCATGGCCAAAGGATCAACCAACTCTTGAGGAACCTTGGGCTCCACATTCCTTCTTGCGTTAGCTGTTTGAGGAGGCATACCCTAAAAGGATCAGACATGAGTCAAGAGAAAGACCTTTATAGAGAAGAACTATTTGGCACAATTTTACAGTAGTGAAGGAAGTGAAATTTTCTAAATTCCTTATAGCGTCTTATTCATAAATGTGGCGCACTTCACATTTATGAACAAGACTTATTCGATGCGGCTTGTCAGACATCCTGGAACCTTTTCTAAGACTTGATGCTTTGAATACCAAGTTTGTCACGACCCAAAGTATACCCTAGATATGACATGGAAAATAGAACCTCGAGAGGCCCTAAATAGGCCATTAGAAATAAGCATGATGTAGAGAATAAAATCTCAAATATGAAATCATGATATGTCTAAAATATAGAATGACTTAAACGATACCAATTGAGTACATACGATAATACGCAAAATACTACTAAGTCTAATACAAGCCTTTCTAACATCATAAAAGTAGTAAGGGCGTAACCCATACACCCCGTACAAGTCTGAAATGAAAAGATAATTAAAGAACTAAAAACATCAATGGTCTTGTCATCGTAGCATGAGGACTCACCAATCTAATGTGATTACATAATAATCCAAGATAACCATGAGCGGGAGGAGGAACGTCTGATCCTATATTATTAGATAATATTGGCACAAAATATGCATTAGTACATTAAATGTACTAAATATGGGGAAATGTATAAAAGCCTAGGCATAAGGAAAATAACCTCAGGAACTTTAAAAATGATATGCATGACCAAGTAAAATGTAGTAATAGCCTTTAAAAGAAACAATGAATCATAAAGAAGGTCAATTCACACTTAAAACATAAAGAGATTATAGCTTCAATAAAACCTTTCAAGAAAACATAGTTCCGTTATGAGATATTTGTTGTTAAGTGACAATAAGACCATGTGAACTATAACATGGAATCTGGCATGAACCTCACATCGAAAAGAGAAAACTACTTGTCAAGGTAGAATTCCATCATATTCACTCTTTGGTAAAGTGGATCCCCTAGCTAGGTCATTTAAGAAAATTCTAACAGCGCATATAGTTTGGGACAAGGGAATATCTACTAAAGAGCAAACCTCTACTAGCAGTAAGGCCTCCATTCGAAAGTCGTCTTGATGCTAAGTAAATCCCAACATAAAAGACATAATTATATTCATATCAAAATACATAGAAAGACACACTTAAACTACCAATCCCATCACAAGTCATTATAGAGTAGCTCCTTTCAAAATCATCATTCCATAGACTTTAATAATAGACACTTACCTTTCTAAGCATCTAAATCATTATTTAATTCATATGTGAGAAAACCTTTCACAACTTTTTGATTCTTATCTCAAAAGCGTCATAGTTCATAAATCACCCTTTCATAAAACATGCATAGATTTCATAATCATGATTCATAAGTTCATAAGCTCATAAGCATAATACATAATTCATGTTGATAAATTAGAAATATGCATGGGTCCATATGAAATCAATTGAAAGCCATGTAATTGAATCAAATTATGCATAATATGATTGAAAATAAATAGGTGAATCATAATAAATAGGACCCATGGATAATTGCATGAAACCCTAATGAAATTGGGTGAAATCAATTTTGGAGATTGAGATTTTTTTGGGACAAAAATCGATGAAAGGAATCCATTGGTTAATTCCCACAATCCTTAATAATCAAAGCCAAAATAAATGGGGAATGAGACCTTAAAACTCTAATCTTCTTCCATGGATCTCGAGAGAGAGAGAGAGAGTTGGAGAAGAAAACTTCAGAGATTTGGGAGATTTAGAGTGAACGAAAGAAATTAGGCTTAGTTTGAAGGGTAGAAATAGTTATACGTGTAGTTATAGGGTAAAAATGACGTAATTTAGGGGGTAATTGGGTAGGAAAAGACTAAAAAGCCAATAATTAAAAACTGCTAGAGGACCCTACTATTTTGATGAGCCGTACTGGTCAATCGTAGACCAAATATTGGAACCCAAAAACCATCCAACTTTCCATGAATCCTCCC
This sequence comes from Solanum piurae, assembly GCA_029582685.1. Classification (NCBI taxonomy): domain Eukaryota; kingdom Viridiplantae; phylum Streptophyta; class Magnoliopsida; order Solanales; family Solanaceae; genus Solanum; species Solanum piurae. The sequence continues at coordinate 20,315 of JAJOOO010017812.1, forward strand.
AATGAGTTGTTGTCAGCTCTATGATCTATTGACTCCTATGCAGAACCCAAGTTCAACTCCAAAATTTCACTAAGTCTTGATCACTTCTATCCAAACCCTCTTATGGCCTGTAGCATCCTACGACTCGTTATATTCACACGTAAGTCATACATTAAAGGCTTGATATCCAAATGTCAAACCCAACCTTTAAACTTTCTTCCTATGGCCCGTAGGTTGGACTCGTAGATCACAACATCAGTGCCAAAACTGAACTTTTCCCTTCCAATTTGACTTTCCAATTACCAAGGTGTTACATATAGTGGTTCATCCGGCCCATCAAAGTAGTCCTCCACTCCAATATCTTTCTATGGCTATGGGGACCTCAGTCATTTGCTATGGTAGTGTCCCATGTAGTCTCATACAGGCCCTAACAACTTATTCTACTTTGGCTAGAGGACCAGTACCTCCGACCAGCGGTCGGGGTAGAGCTTACTTAGGCATAGGTGGACGGGCTTCTTATAGTGGTTCTACAACACAATAAGGTAGGCGTAGAGGTACCATCCAGATTGGAGGTAGTAAAGAGGGCCAATGTTATGATTTTCTAGGCATAACCGAGGTAGAGGCTTATAACGTGGTTATTACATGTATCATCTCGGTCTACCATCAATCTACATTTATATTGTTTGATCCAGGATCTTGTTTCTCTAATGTGTCACCCTACTTTACTTCTGGGTTTGATATGATGTGTGATAGCATGCCTGTACCTATTTATGATTCTATACCCATGGGTGAGCCTTTTAGTGGTGGATCGAGTGTATCGATCCTATCTTATCTCTTTGGTGGGGTATGCCACTTGGGTAGACTTGATTATTCTAGAGATGGTGGACTTTGATGTCATATTGGGTACATATTAGCTCTTTTCTTACCATGCTAATCTTGATTGTAATGCTAAGACTTTGACGTTAGCAATGCTTGGTGTCCCGAGAGTTGAGTGGAAATGTGCTATTAGTTTTGACCCTAGAAAAATTATCTCCATCCTCTATGCTCAAAGATCAATGGATAGAGAGTGTTTGTCCTACTTGGATTTTTTCTGTGACACTAGTGTTGAGTCACCTACCATGTGGTTCAAGAGTTTCTCGATGTATTCCTTACTGATATTCTAGGTGTTCCTCCAAATAGGGATATTGATTTTGCTATTGAATTTGAGCCAAGCACTATGCCTATATCTATTCCTCCATCTTGCATGGTCCTACTAGAGTTGAAGGAATTGAAAGATCAATTGCAAGACTTGTTGAGTAAGGGTTTCATTTGCCCTACTTTGTCGCCTTAGGGTGCACTAGTCTTGTTTGTCAAGAATAAAAATGAGACTATGAGGATGTGTATTGACTATGTAGTTGAAAAAGATGACGGTGAACAACATGTATCTCTTTTATGCATTGATTACTTTTTTGATCAGCTTTAGGGAGAAACTTTGTTCTCTAATATAGACTTTACATTCGGCTACTATCAATATAGGATTTTTGCATCGGATGTCCCTAAGATAGATTTTCAGACTCGGTATGGCCACTATGAGTTCTTGTTGATTTCTTTAGGATTGACTAACACCCCTGCAGTGTTCATGGAGTTAATGAATGGGGTGTTTCAGCCTTACTTAGATTTATTTGTTATTATCTTCATTAATGATGTTTTTGTGTACTGTAGGACTGAGGAAGATCATGTTCGACACTCGAGGATAGTGCTGCAGAGGTTGAGAAAAGACAAGTTGTATGCAAAATTCTCAAAGTGTGAGTTCTGACTTGATTCCATGGTATTCTTGGGACACGTGGTGTCCAAAGAAGGAATTAGGGTGGATCTATCCAAGATTGAGGTAGTTAGAGGTTGGACGAGACCTATTTCTTCTTCTAAGATTGGAAGTTTGTGGGGTTAGTAGGGTACTACAAATGGTTTGTATGGAGTTTCTCCACTATTACAACCCCTTTGACTAGGTTGACTCAACAATGTGTGAGTTTTCAGTGTTCTGATCAGTCTTATGAGAGATTTAAAAGCTTAAAACCGTGTTGACTTTGACTCCTTTCTTGAACCTACCTAGCGAGGGAGTGGACTTTACCGTATTTTGTGATGCTTCAGGGATCCTTTTGGTTGGTGTTTTGATGAAGAAGGGTAAGGTAATTTCTTATGCTTCTAGATAGTGGAAGACCCATGAGATGAACTACTCTACTCATGGCTTGGAGTTTGTGGCTGTGACCTTTCTGCTTAAGTTATGGTGTCACTACTTGTATGGTTTACATTGCGAGGTCTTCACCAATCATCGGAGTCTGCAGTACATCTTCAGTCAAAGAAATTTAAACCCGTGCTAAGCTTCACTTTTGTACCAAGACCCTTTTGGAATGATTTCCAAAACTGAGAAGTAAACTGAGTACCTCTATCGGATATAATGGACAATGGCACACCATGCAAACTTACTATTTCTCTCAAATACAACTTGGCATAGTCTTTTGCCATATAAGAAACCTTGACGGGGATGAAATGGGCCGATTTCATCGTTTGGTCTACTATCACCCAAATTAAATCATATTGGTGTCGAGTGCGTGGGAACCCTACTATAAAGTCAATATTTATGTCTTCCCACTTCCAAGTAGGAATGCTAATATCCTGAGCAAAACCTCCCGATTTCTGATGCTCAACCTTTACTTGTTGGCAATTTGGACATTTATCCACAAATCCCGCAATGTCCCTCTTCATCCTATTCCATCAATAGACCTCCCATAAATCACGGTACATCTTGGTGGCTCCCGGATGAATGGAATATCGAGAACTATGGGCTTCTGCCAAAATTTGTTCCCTTAGCTCATCAACATTCGGAACACATAATCGACCTTGGTATCTAAGTACCCCATCTCCCCCTTGGGAGAAAGCCTCAATGGACTTCTTGAGTACCACCTCTATCAATTCTACCAAAATTGGATGTAGACCTTGCTTAGCTTTCACCTCACTCACAAAAGATGACTCAGAATCATTATGAACCATGACACCACCCTTGGTAGAGTCTACTAACCGAACACCCAAACGGGCCAATCTATGTGCATCTCATACCAATTCTTTCTTATCCTCATCAATGTGAGCAACACTACCCATGAACAACCTACTAAGATCATCCACTACTACATTAGCTTTGCCGGGGTGATAAAGAACACTCATGTCATAATCCTTCAACAACTCGAGCCATCTTCTTTGGCAAAGATTTAGATCTTTTTGGGTAAACACATATTGTAAACTCTTATGGTCGGTGAAAACATCAACAGGTGTCCCATATAAATAATGCCACAATATCTTTAAGGAAATTGCCACCGCCGCCAACTCAATGACATGGGTAGGATAGTTCTTTTCATGAACCTTAAGTTTCCTTAAAGCATAGGCAATTACTTTACCGTTTTGCATAAGCACACATTTCAATCCAACTCTAGAAGTGTCACAATATACCACAAAACCATCCGTACCTTCCGGTAAAGTCAACACTGAAGTGGAAGTAAGCCTATCTTTCAACTCTTGAAAACTTTTCTCACAAGAATACGACCATATAAACTTGGCCTTCTTTTGAGTCAAGGCCGTCAAAGGAGAAGCAATGGAGGAAAACCCTTCAACAAACCTTCTATAATAACCGGTCAAAGACAAGAAGCTTCTAATATCTATCAGTGATAGAGGTCTAGGCCAACTCTTGACCGCATTGATGAGTCTGAGATTTCGACTCATTTGGGCTTTGTTTTGATAGCATAAGTGTCCTCAAATGCCTAATTTATTCTCTAATCTGATGTTAAAGTGTTGATTTGTAGCTACGAAGGCTAAGGAGCAAGGCAAGGACATGATCGTGCAAAAAGGAGCTAAAAAACTGAAGAGGTGAAGAAAAGAAATCCTGGTAATCGCCAAGACCACTCGGTGAACCACCGAGTGTCTCTTAAGCTCATCCAAAGTTCCAGCATGCCAGCGTTGGGGGAAGAACCAAGTTGGGGACAAAAATTGGCATTCGGCGGATCGCCGATCAGTTCCGCGACAACAAATTGGATCGCCCAAAGTTACAGGACCTGAGATGCTAAAGGCCAAGGAAAAATGGCGATGGAAGAGGACAAACGGCGGATCGCTGACCTGTTCGGTGAAGTCTGACTTATCTCTCCAAATGGCTGTTCAGGCCAAAAATTGGGCAACTATAAATTGAAATTTGAAATAAATATTTAGTATCATGCGATCATTCAGTAGTGTTTTCTTTTAGTTTTTTAGTTCCATTGTAGACTTTGAAGCTTTTGAGGCTCCAACTTGAAGATTTGCGAGTGAGTTTTTGAAATTACTCAATTTGGATCATTGTAAAGACTTTAGAACCTTTACCCAGATCATGGCTAATATATTTGGTAATCGTTTCTCTATTTTTATTATGTGTAGCTAAAACCCCAATTCTCGGGGTGTGGTCATGCATTTATTTGTCTAATTATCTTATGGGTATTGTTGCTTGATGATGACATTGTTGTTTTAATGTGGGTTTAATCATTAGCTGAGTTTTAATGTAACACCCCATAAATTAGTAGGCTAAAACTAGAGCTAGCGTGGGGGTTAACGTCAAGGAAAAAGGGCAAGGGCCAAGGCAAGAGGCCAAGGATGCCCAAGATTGCCAGGGAACTTCCCACACTTCCACGAGGGTCTTCACGACCTGTGGTGGCCATCACGCCTCGTGGTACCACTCGTGGTGGTGAGGTAGTAGCCTCCTTAAGGCTACTCCAACTTGGCTCCCCTTCAAGAGCCATTTCACGGACCGTGGTGAAGACCACATCCCATGGGAAGGCTCGTGGGGCTGCCTTCACCTTGTGGGGGTTATGTCATGATGGCCTAGCTACTGGTAAAGGGACCACGGGGACCTTCAAGGACCGTGGTACCCTTGACGGCAAGTGAAGTGGGGCGTGGTCCCTGGTAGAAATTCCTTTTTAAGTGGGTATTAAGTGAGGTCGTTTTGCCTAAGTTTTATACACCTATGTAAGTCATTTTAACCCAAAATTCCACCCATTCACCTCATTATTTCTAAAACCCAAATCAATTCCCAAAAGTTCATCCTCTCCAAATATTCTCTCCCTAGAACCTGAAGAAGAAGAAGAAAAAGAAGGAGGTTGGAGCTAGGATTCAAGGAGCAAGGTTTTATCACTCAAATTCATTCGGCTTTGTTGATAAGGTATGGTAGTCCTTCATCCATGGAGTCCCTTCAAAAATCCTAATTTCAAAGATAGATATCCCCAAATGTTAGGGTTTGATTCCAACGTCATGGGTTTATTTCAAAATCGTTTCTAATGATTGAATTATTATATATTATGTAGGAATTGATGATTTCCTATTGTTTTTAAGTTGTATCCCAAAAAACCCATGACATCCCCATATTTCCCAATTATGATTTTGTGATGTGGGTTTGTTGGTGAAAGAAAAATGTTATGAAATTATGCATGTAGTAATTGGGTTACTTGAATTATGATGATATCCATGTTTCATGTATTGAATTCTAGATGTTTTAGATTGATATGATATTTGACCCTTGAAAGGGCAAAATATGATATTATGTATGTTTTATGAAGTTAATGTATATACTTTAAGAACACTTTGAGAGTGAAGTGTTTATGATTATGATGTAGTAGTTGTGTTGTTGAAAGGATATTCTCATATACAAACTTATGCATGATTATGATATGATGTGAAGGGTTTTCTCACATAATAAAGATTCTAAGGTTGAAAGGTTTTCTTACCTAATTGAATCTAAGATATGTATATGTAGACATGGGCGGTGAAAGGTTCTTCTCACATATGATCTAAGAGCTATCCTACGAATTATGTTGGATTGAGTGTCAAGACATTCTTCCATAAATATGAATTAAGTAAAGACTTAATAACTACTCCGTGGGAATTAATGCTTAGCACCTAGTGGATATTATATATGAGATGGAAGCTTTTACGCTAGTTGAGTCCGGCTTCCAAATGGGATCCTTTTACACTAGTTGAGTCCGGGTTCCCAAAGTATGGCTCATGAGATGGAAACCTTTTACGCTAGTTTAGTCCGAGTTTCTAGTAGCAATCTCCTTATCCCATAAACTATGTGCCCCCATAGGTTATTAGCTAGTGGATCCACCTAAGCTAAAAGTATGGTTATACCTTAGGAAAGTAGGACACCCCTTTTCAGTGTGGGTAACACCGGGGGATCATGTATAGCTCACATGGTATCATGTCGGTTAAGGCTGATTCCCACAACCTTAATAAGAACAAGAATATGAATTATGAACTATGGATACTCAATAAGTTTTGTATATGAGTTTTCAAAGGCTTTTATGATGATGATGACTATGTTGACTATGTTTATGACTTATGCTTTTCCACTAT
>JAJOOO010017813.1:0-18664 GCA_029582685.1 Solanum piurae
TCAAATTTGTTGTTTGAAAGATCGATAACTGTGTACAAAGACAAAATTCTCACAACTTCAAGCTTCAATCCCTTTGATACAACAACTATTGAGTCTTCGTAATCTCCACCTCCTTCATAACTTGGTACCTTCATTGTTTGATCAATTGTCCTCATGCCTTTCAAATGTTGAAACAGACTCTTTGGTAAGTCTTTCGAGAAGGCATTGTAAGAGAGATCCATGATTCGAAGATCAGGAAACATGATTTCAGCACCTGAAGATCTTATGGGTCCATGCAATTTATTCGATGTCAATCTTAAAACTCTCAGCTCTGGCAAAGTTCCCAACCACATGGGGAATGTGTCATTGAGATGATTATCTCCTAGATCAAGAACTTGCAGCTTCTTGCAATTGGCCAAAGACCGGGGGATTTCCCCATCTAGTTCATTGCCATGCAAGTTGAGACTTATAAGTGAACTTCCAATGCTAAAATTTGTTGGAATAGTCCCAGAAAGTTTGTTATTCTGCATATCAAGAGCCTGGAGGCTACTAATATTGCCAAAACATCGTGGAATTTCTCCCTCCAGATTATTTCTGCCCAAATCTAGAATTTGTAGTGATGTTAAATTGGAAATAGATGAAGGGATCTCTCCACTGAGATTATTATGTGACATCATCAAAACCTGGAGGCCGCTGATATTACCCAAACATTGTGGAATTTCTCCCTTCAAATTGTTTCTCGGCATATACAACGCTTCCAGTGATGTCAAATTGCACACAAATGAAGGAATTTCCCCAATGAGATTGTTATCATTGAGAATCAGATTTTGCAGATTTCTCAAATTGCCAAATGAAGCAGGAATAGAGCCATTAAGAGAGTTATTACTCAATTCTAGGTCAGTAAGAGACCTTAGGTAACCTATTTCTTCAGGAATAGAGCCAGAAAGCTGATTATTATAAAGATCCAAACTAGACAAGTTGTTCAGATTCCCCAATGAAGCAGGAATAGAACCAGAAAGCTGATTATTATAAAGAAGCAAAATAGACAAGTTGCTCAAATTGCCAAATGAAGCAGGAATAGAGCCATTAAGAGAGTTATTACTCAATTCTAGGTCAGTAAGAGACCTTAGGTAACCTATTTCTTTAGGAATAGAGCCAGAAAGCTTATTATTATAAAGATCCAAACCAAACAAGTTGTTCAAATTCCCCAATGAAGCAGGAATAGATCCATTAAGAGAGTTATTACCCAAATATAGATAAGTAAGAGACCTCAAGTGACCTATTTCTTCAGGAATAGAGCCAGAAAGCTGATTATTATAAAGAAGCAAAAAAGACAAGTTGTTCAAATTCCCCAATGAAGCAGGAATAGAACCAGTAAGAAAGTTCCTACCCAAAGATAGCTTAGTAAGAGACCTTAGGTAACCTATTTCTTCAGGAATAGAGCCATTTAAATGGTTGTCAAATATACGGAGGGTCTGAAGCTTGGCTAGTGAACCGATTTGTTGTGGGATTGTTCCTAAAATCTGATTGATGTTCAAGTCAAGATAGACAAGATTAGCGAGATTACCAATCTCAGGTGGAATGGTTCCAGAGAAATTGTTCATGCTAAGATTAAGATTCTCAAGAAAAGGGAGAGATGAAAACGGAAAAGCATAGAGTGTACCAATGACACTGGAATTTGTAATATTCAACGTGTTTACCCTACCATTAAAGCATATAACTCCATACCAGTCCCTGCATGCATTAGAACTTGGCATCCATGAAGCCAATAAGGAATTATTCTGGTTCTTGAAAGTTGCTTTCCATTTTAAGAGGGCAGTTGTTTCCTCAGTGGAAGCAAATGCAACCGTAAAGAGGTAGAATAGAGTGAAAAACTGAAGTGAAGAGAATGTTTTGCTAGAAACCATCATCATATTTTGAGTTTATTGTTTCGGGTTCATAGATTTGATATTGTACGTAACTTATACTAATAAAAGACCAGCAGGAAACGCGTATTCTCCAAATTTCCAAATTTGGCTGCTATTAGAGAAAATGTTGTCACCTTTAAGTCAAACTTTGGGTTGTTTTGTGTTACACCTATAATTCAACCAAGGACTTAATCAGGCATTGATTATGACCACTTTTAATGTCATAACGTCTAATTCAACCAAGGACTTAATCAAACATTGATTATGACCAATTTTAATGTATGACGCAGACATGTCTGGTTCTTAATTTTTATTTCTGAAGTAGCTAACCATATCCAATAATTCTCAGTCAATCAAATAAATTTCTAGACTTCATTATCTTCAATTCATATAGAAAATGTCAAGAGTTGATTGCGCACATGTTCTCACTCAACTATTTAGAAAGTCATTTTTCTTTTTCTTGTAACAAAAAAGTCACTGTCATTTCACGTATGAAGTCACTCAACCAATTCAAGTTATATTTTCGATAGATAATGGTGATGTGGAACTTTTTCCCAATGAAACTCTTAAAATATGAAAAACTATCAATTTTAACCAGTATTTTGACCCGCTCCACTTGTCTGACCCGTTAAAAACTAAGTTTATTTCACATTTACTTCTCATAACAGATTTCTTCAGATTGTTTGGTAGAAAGGAAAGCTGGAGTAGAATAGCCCACGTCTCATCTTTATAAAATTAAATTTCAATTACTCAGAGATCGATTTTGCAAATAAAAGAATTTCTTCACTGAGATTATTTTTTGATATGATGAAGTATCATGTGGAATTTGTTGGAATAGGTAATGACCCTTGAAGAAAACTGGATCGCAAATTAATAGTTTTTCATTAGAGATAGATTAGGATATTTTTGCGGATATTAAAATCTCCAGCTATATCTTCTTGATTTTGTGCTTCCTGTTCTTGAATTTCTCCTTCATTATGTTGAGTCATAGCTGCAGTTTGATGTTGCAGAGACACAATAGCCATTTGTTGCGGCATCATCAAGGCTTCGTGTTGTAACGGTTGTTGTGATTGAGTCATATTGGCAACCTGTTGTAACATGGGAACACCATAATCATGGTAATGAGCCATAGAAGCCATTTTGTGCACCATTTGTTCCAGAGTTGGTTGAGCTATGAAGTGCATCGTGCGAATTATCAGCTACCTTGAATAGATTAGATGGAACTTCCCTGTTGTTAGGGTCATTTTACAAGATTCTGTCTTGCCAGTGCTGTTTCATCCAACTTTGATCTATCTAGTATACCCCCCTGTATATGGAAATAGAACACACAAATGTTTCAAAGTGCTACGAGCACAAGAAGGAATATTATTGGTGAATGCAAATGAAAAAAACAGTTTACTTTGAGCAAGCCTGTTTGTGTAATAAAAGGCTAAGCTCCTACTATGTAGGGAAGGGCCGGACCACAAAGGTGCATTGTAATTTGTATGCAACCTCACTCTACATCTCTGCAAGAGACTGTTTGCACAACAACCTTATCATAAAAAAAAAATAGAACTTTGGCCTCTCCCACCCTAATATCTAGCTTTGGGTTGTGAGTTAACCAGTAACGCCCAAAGTTGTTACGTATTCTTCTTTGTTAGTCCTCTTTTTTCTATCGCACGCTAAATATCTTTCTCCATTAATTCAGCTCTCTTAGATTCTTTGAGGTGAGTATTATTGATCCGATAAATGCATACACATCATTCAATACACACAACATTTATTTAATATCATCAAAATTCATAATATTACATTTTCCCAAGTTAAGAAAAACTTATAAAACTAAAAGTCAAATCCAACATCATAAGCTGCAACATAGTAAGAACCAAATCCATTATGCCAACATCTTCTTATTCTTGGCACCTGAAAATCTGAAAAAATAAGAAAGTGAGTCACGCAACTATAATTTTTTAGCGTTTGTTATCACAGCTTCCAACTGATTACTTGCAATTCGTATCAAGCGTTAATAAGTATTTGTTGATAAGAAAACGCATAAAACCTAATATATTAGTTGTTAGAATAAACTAAAAAAGATTAGTGTAAAGCTTAGCTTGAATATCTGAAGTTCTGAAATCAAATTCTTCTTTACTGGTAACTTGTCTAGAAGCGATTATTTCTTCCTCTGTAATTTCCTTGACCTCGCTGCTTCTTTCTCCTTCGCATGATAATTTTGTGTTCCAGTTCTTCAATGATTCTTGCAAGCCATCTTAGATTTCCAGTTGAGATCAAGAAATATATTATGGATAAGCCAATACATAGTCCACTGCCATAGCCCATCAGAGCTGCTTTCCAAAAATCATTGAAAAATTCAAAATTTCTTTCTCGATCTTCTAGCGCAGACACTGTATAGTTAGTCTCTGACAAAGGATCATTGCCACAACCTTTTGAAACGGGGAATCCACGTAAGCCATCATTACCTTCATATGAATTGTTCTCAAAGGTATGAGATTGAGGTCCTTGTGGGATGCATCCTTGGAGATAATTGTGAGAGAGATTTAAGAATTCAAGAGACATAAGAGAAGCAAGTTCTTGTGGTATCTCTCCCGAAAGGCGATTAAATGAAAGGTCCAATAATTCCAGTACAAATAAACTTCCAAGTGATGGTGATATATAGCCTTGCAATCCATTATGAGATAAATTCAGTACCCTAATCGCAATAAGATCTCCTAGAACACTAGGAATATGTCCTTCAAATTTGTTGTTTGAAAGATCGATAACTGTGTACAAAGACAAAATTCTCACAACTTCAAGCTTCAATCCCTTTGATACAACAACTATTGAGTCTTCGTAATCTCCACCTCCTTCATAACTTGGTACCTTCATTGTTTGATCAATTGTCCTCACGCCTTTCAAATGTTGAAACAGACTCTTTGGTAAGTCTTTCGAGAAGGCATTGTAAGAGAGATCCATGATTCGAAGATCAGGAAACATGATTTCAGCACCTGAGGATCTTATGGGTCCATGCAATTTATTCGATGTCAATCTTAAAACTCTCAGCTCTGGCAAAGTTCCCAACCACATGGGGAATGTGTCATTGAGATGATTATCTCCTAGATCAAGAACTTGCAGCTTTTTGCAATTGGCCAAAGACCGAGGGATTTCTGTTAAGAAATCATCACCAACTTAATTAATCTCCAAGACATTTTAAAGAAGAATCTAAAATATTCAAGAGTTATAAAGAAATAAAGGAAGAGCTCTAGAATGAGTATTCTAGAGAGAATAGTCTAGAAATGTTCTAGAAAAGGCAGTTCTAGAAAAAGATAGCTAGGAATATTCTAGAATAGAGTAGTATGTATCTCTCTAGATTCTTCCATCACCTCCTATAAATAGAGGTGGTCCATTTGAGTTGTATGCAACCAAGAAAGAAAGCAACCAAGAAAGAAAGCAAGAAACAAAGTAAGTAACAAATCAAGTAAGAAAGCAAGAGAGCAAACAAGTGTGTGCTCAAGTAAAGAGTGTTGCTGAAGCAAGCAACAAGTGTGATCAAGATTGTAAGACCGAAGTGGGTCTTTACTTTGATATAATAAAATTCAAGTTGAGAGAAATCAATTGTGCTCGTCTCTCCAAACAATAATATTCAACAAGTGGTATCAGAGCCTGATGAATAAGAGTGAGGTAGTAACTCAAAGGCGATCCTACGAGCTACCGTTAAAGGCTACAAATCGTGGGACACTATTTAATGATGGATTTTGCAAGCACTCTCAATAGCGTTGAGAAGCTCAACGCAAGCAACTATGGATAATGGAGCACGAGAATGCAATATTACTTTCTCGGCCAAGAATTATGGGTTATCATCGGTGGATCAGACACAACACCACCAACAGATGCTGAAGCAGCAAAAAGGTGGAAGGTCAAATCTGGAAAGGCCATGTATGCTCTCACTGTATCCATCGAGGACGAGTTCCTACAACGGATTAAGAATGCCAAGACACCCAAAGAAGCTTGGGACACCTTGGCGACGATTTTTACAAAGAAGAATGATGCGAGATTACAAAGGCTTGAAAATGAGCTTTTGTCGATCTCTCAATGGAATATGACAATTAGTCAATACTTCTTAAAGGTAAAATCTTTATCTGATGAAATATCAAAATTAGATCCAGAGAATGCTATCACAGAGACAAGAATGAGGAGAATTATTGTTCATGGTCTAAGGCCAGAGTACAAAGGCATAATTACAGCCATACGAGGGTGGGCCACAGAACCAACTTTATTTGAGTTGGAAAATCTGTTGGCAAATGAAGAAGATTTGGAGAAGCCATTATCAAGTCTTACTATAAAAGACGAAGATAAGGCGCTCTTCAGCAAAAGGCAAGCCTATCAAAAAAGAGAAGCGGAGAGAAGCTCAAGGCCAGGGGGAGACCAAGAGAATCAACATCAAAGAACTCAACGACAAAACAAGAAAATAAAAGGCTTCAACAACCGGCAAATGCAGAAGTGCTACAATTGTGGAAAGAAAGGGCACTATGCGAGAGACTGCTGGTACAAGAAAACTGAAGGTAATGTAGCTACTTCTACTCAAAATAAGAAAGATGAAAAAGAAGTTTGGGATTTCTAAACCTCTTATGCAATTGAAGAAACTAATCAACAAGAGGAGCTTGTCACCTGTCATTCTAACAAAGAAGAGGAGATAGCACTTGCAACTGTAAGTGAGAAATTGGTCGATTATGAACATGATTGGATCGTTGATTCAGGATGCTCCAATCACATGACTGGTGATGAGAAAAAGCTCATTAACATGAGTGAATATAAAGGTGGTCGAGTTGTGATGACTGCAAATAATTCAAAAATGCCAATAACTCATATTGGCAAAACGGTGTTAGTGCCTCATCACAGCTCAAGACAAGTGGAACTTCAAAATGTCTACCATGTTCCAGGTATGAAGAAGAACTTATTATCTGTATCACAACTAACAAATTCTGGTAACTATGTCTTGTTTGGACTAAATGACGTAAAAGTATATCAAAACTTAAAAGTTACAAGCACACCAATCATGGAAGGGAGAAGATTAGAATCAATCTACGTCATGTCAGCAGAGACAACTTATGTTGAGAAAATGCGAAGTAATAAAACAGCTGATCTATGGCATGCACGTCTTGGGCACGTGAGCTATAGCAAACTAAAAATCATGATGCAACAATCAAAATTAAAAGGTCTTCCCAAGCTTGAGATAAGAGGAGACACTATATGTGCTGATGTCAATATGGGAAAGCACACCAACTTCCCTATGGAGAATCAAAGTATCAAGCGAATGAGCCATTGGAGCTAGTACACTCAGACGTGTTTGGACCAGTGAAGCAGTCCTCCATCAGTGGTTACCGTTACATGGTAACATTTATTGATGACTTCTCAAGGTATGTATGGATTCATTTCTTAAAAGAGAAATCTGAAGTATTTGAGAAGTTTAAAGAGTTTCAATATACTGTGGAGAATGATATTGGAAGAAAAATCAAATTTCTCCGTACGGACAATGGGGGAGAATACATGTCACGAGAGTTCAATGAATATCTTAAAGAGAAGTTGATAAGACGACAACTAACTTGTCCAAATACACCACAACAAAATGGAGTGGCTGAAAGAAAAAATAGACATCTGGCCGAGATATGCAGAAGTATGTTACATAGTATGAATGTACCAGTAAGGTTTTGGGCAGAATGCATGAAGACTGTTGTCCACATCACCAACAGGTTGCCGCAAGCAAGATTGAGATTCATCTCACCATTTGAGAAACTTAAAAAAATGATTCCTACCGCAAGCCACTTTCGAGATTTTGGTTGTGTGTGCTATGTGTTCGTGCCAGATCATCTCCGCAACAAGTTTGATAAGAAAGCTATTCGTTGCATCTTTGTTGGATACGACGAACAAAGAAAATGATGGAAGTGTTGTGACCCTACCACAAATCGGACATATGTGTCAAGAAATGTGGTATTTGATGAAGCATCATCATGGTGGTCTGAAGAAGCCATATTACCGGATTCAATAGAATTGGAGCAAAAGCTACAACATAAGCTTGAAGAAGAAGGACAAGGAAGTAAAACAGAATTACAACAAGAGGTATGTGAAAAAATCGAATCACATACAGAAGAGATATCTTCAAGCAGAGAAAATAAGAGCTCGTGGAAAACTGGAATTCATGAAACTCCAGAAGAGTTGCAAGAAGGAGTATAAGAAACTCCTCAACTACGAAGATCCACACGAGTGAAACGCCAAAATAGTAAGTATGTAAATGCGGCACTGGCTGAGGTTGACAAGGTCAAGGTACCTACCACTTTCGAAGAAGCTTCGAAGAGTAGTGAATGGAGAAAGGCAATGGAAGAGGAGATTTCAGCCTTAAAGCTAAACAAAACTTGGGAATTAGTGGCCAAACCTATGGATGTTAAACCCATATCATGTAAATGGTTATATAAGCTGAAAACACGTCCTGATGGATCTATCGAGCGGTACAAAGCACGGTTAGTAGCCCGGGGATTCTCACAAGAGTACGGTCTTGACTATGACGAGACATTTAGTCCTGTGGCAAAAATTACTACTGTTCGTGTGCTACTAGCTCTAGCATCTAGTAAGTCTTGGACACTGTGGTAGATGGATGTGAACAATGCTTTTCTTCATGGATAATTGGATCGTGAAATATACATGGATCATCCACTAGGCTTTGTGAATAGAGTCAATCCTGATTATGTGTGCAAGTTGAAGAAAACTTTGTATGGTTTAAAGCAAGCCCCTCGGGCATGGTACGGAAAAATTGCCGAGTTCCTGATCCAAAGTGGCTATCAAGTGGCACCAGCAGATTCAAGCTTATTCGTAAAAGCTCGTGAAGGAAGGTTAGCTATCATATTAGTCTACGTGGATGATTTAATCATCACGGGAGATGACTTTGATGAGATCTATCAAAGTAAAAGAAATTTGATGGTATGATTTCAAATGAAGGAGTTGGGCGAACTAAAACACTTCCTTGGCCTTGAGGTTGAAAAAACAAAGGATGGATTATTCCTTGGACAACAAAAGTACGCGAGAGATCTACTCCAAAAATATGGAATGATGGGTTGCAAGACATCTTCTACACCGATGGAGCCTAACTTAAAACTATGTTCCCATGAAGGCAAAGATTTGGAGGAAGAAACAATGTATCGTCAACTTGTCGGTAGTCTTATCTACTTAACATTGACTAGACCAGATATTACATTCGCAGTTGGAGCAGTTAGCCGATTTATGCAGAAACCAAAGAAGCCTCATTTGGAAGCAATCAGGAAGATATTAAGGTATGTGAAAGGAACTATTGACTATGGACTATTCTATATGAAAGGGGCTCCCTGCAAGATAATCGGATACTGTGATGCGGATTATGCTGGTGACCATGATACTCGAAGATCAACCACTGGTTATGTTTTCAATCTTGGATCAGCCGCAATATCATGGTGCAGCAAAAGACAACCAACTGTTTCACTTTCAAATACGGAAGCAGAATATCGAGCAGGAACGATGGCAGCACAAGAGAGCACATGGCTAAAGCAACTCATGAAAGACTTGCATCAACCATCAAATGATATCGTACCACTATATTGTGACAACTTGTCAGCTATTCGTTTGGCTGAAAATCCTGTATTTCATGCCCGGACAAAGCATGTGGAAGTACAACATCATTTTCTTCGAGAAAAAGTTCTTCAAGGAGAAATTGAAATGAAGCAAATCAAGATAGAAGAGCAAGTAGCAGAAATATTCACAAAGAGCCTGGACAACATGAAGTTTGTAAGATTTCGAGAAGCGCTTGGAATGATTGAAAGAGAAAATAAAGTTGGTGCTGAGGGGGAGTGTTAAGAAATCATCACCAACTTAATTAATCTCCAAGACATTTCAAAGAAGAATCTAGAATATTCAAGAGTTATAAGAAATAAAGGAAGAGCTCTAGAATGAGTATTCTAGAGAGAATAGTCTAGAAATGTTCTAGAAAAGGTAGTTCTAGAAAAAGATAGCTAGGAATATTCTAGAATAGAGTAGTATGTATCTCTCTAGATTCTTCCATCACCTCCTATAAATAGAGGTGGTCCATTTGAGTTGTATGCAACCAAGAAAGAAAGCAACCAAGAAAGAAAGCAAGAAACAAAGTAAGTAATAAATCAAGTAAGAAAGAAAGAGAGCAAACAAGTGTGTGCTCAAGTAAAGAGTGTTGCTGAAGCAAGCAACAAGTGTGATCAAGATTGTTAGACCGAAGCGGGTCCTTACTTTGATATAATAAAATTCAAGTTGAGAGAAATCAGTTGTGCTCGTCTCTCCAAACAATAATATTCAACAATTTCCCCCTCTAGTTCATTGCCTTGCAAGTTGAGACTTATAAGTGAGCTTCCAATGCTAAAATTTGTTGGAAGAGTCCCAGAAAGTTTGTTATTCTGCATATCAAGAGCCTGGAGGCTACTAATATTGCCAAAACATCGTGGAATTTCTCCCTCCAGATTGTTTCTGCCCAAATCTAGAATTTGTAGTGATGTTAAATTGGAAATAGATGAAGGGATCTCTCCACTGAGATTATTATGTGACATCATCAAAACCTGGAGGCCGCTGATATTACCCAAACATTGTGGAATTTCTCCCTTCAAATTGTTTCTCGGCATATACAACGCTTCCAGTGATGTCAAATTGCACACAAATGAAGGAATTTCCCCAATGAGATTGTTATCATTGAGAATCAGATTTTGCAGATTTCTCAAATTGCCAAATGAAGCAGGAATAGATCCATTAAGAGAGTTATTGCCCAAATATAGATAAGTAAGAGACCTCAAGTAACCTATTTCTTCAGGAATAGAGCCAGAAAGCTGATTATAATAAAGATAAAAACTAGACAAGTTGTTCAGATTCCCCAATGAAGCAGGAATAGAGCTAGAAAGAAAGTTCATACCAAAAATAGGCCAGTAAGAGACCTTAGGTAACCTATTTCTCGAGGAATAGAGCCAGAAAAGTGATTATCATAAAGATACAAAAGAGACGAGTTGCTCAAATTCCCCAATGAAGCTGGAATGGAACCAGTAAGAAAGTTCATACCCAAAGATAGCTTAGTAAGAGACCTTAGGTAACCTATTTCTTCTGGAATAGAGCCATTTAAATGGTTATCAAATATACAGTGTAGCACTGACACTAGCTTTTATAATATTCAACGTGTTTACCCTTCCATTAAAGCATACAACTCCATGCCAGTCCTCGCATGCATCAGAACTTGGAGTCCATGAAGCCAATAAGGAATTATTCTGGTTCTTGAAAGTTGCTTTCCATTTCAAGAGGGCAATTGTTTCCTCCGTGGAAGCAAAAGTAACTGTCAAAAAGATATAAAAGAGTGAAAAACTGAAGCAAAGAGAATGTTTTTCTGGAAAGCATCATCATATTTTGAGTTTATTGTTTCGGATTCATAGGATTTGATTTTGTATGTAGCATATACTAATTAAAGGTCAACAGGAAACGCGTTTTCTCCAAAATTTTCTAATTTGGCTGCTGTCAGAGAAAAAAATGTTTTCATTCTCAAGTCAAATTTTGGATTGTTTGTGTTTAGAGGTCTAATTCAGCTATGGGCTTAATCAAAGTGGCCAAAATAGTTTTGTTATCATACGGTGATCATGACCACTCTTAGTGTATGATACAAACATGTTTGGTTTTCAATTCTTATCTCTACTGTAGTGGACCATACCCAACAATTCTTAGTCTTAGACGCTACGATGATTCGTTATGTCTTTGTTGCAAATTTGGGTTGTTTTGCTTTTGTCTTTGACAAAATGTTGTCATTTTTCAATCTGTCTTAGCCGTGTTCAGAAGGGTGTTTTATTTTTATGGCACCTGCTAGATATTGATGTCTGATAATGTGGAACTTTTGAAAAATGAACAGCCAAATAAATTAAGAGCAAAGAATATTAAGAGATAATGGTCAAAAATATATTTGAATATCACTTTTTTTGCTAGTTTTACATTCGAATAATAAGTTATTTATTTTCCCTACTTGAACTATCATCGTCTCAATTTGAAACACAAATTATTCACAAACAACTGAGACTTATGGCTTTCGAGGAATGAACGTAATTTTATAGTAAGTGGTTTATCTGTCAATGAAATGTGTAAAAGTTAGGTGATTTTTCAATTTTTCAATCTGCCTAATAAAGTCGTGTTGCAAAGGGTATTTTATTTTTATGAGACCTCCAAGAGTTTCAAATTTCTCATGCTCAAATTTTTTGATAAAATTAAATTTCAATGACTCAAACCAAATTTGCAAATAAAAGAATTTCTTCACTAAGATTATTTTTCAGTATGAAGAAGTATCTTATGGAATTTGTTGGAACATGTAGAAGAAAACTAAGACATCTCAACCTCCGAAGATGGTTTGCGGATATTAAAAACTCCAATTCTTTCACTTCACGTGCGACCACTTTGAAGATGGTTTGCGGATCAATTTATGAGACTTATAGTACCTTTTACGTAGTGTTCAAATATATAAATTTTATTTTATAATTTTTTAAGATTTGATTCCCGAATTTACGGTGAAAATTAAATTGTTTGACTCTTGAAATTCAGACTGTGACAAATAAATTGAGATAGAGGGAGTAAGTTTAAGATGATTTTTTTCTCAAAGAAAAATTGAACACATTTCTCTGGTCCCCAAAAAATTGAAGTAGTAGGAAACGCGTTTTCACCAAATTATTTCCAAATTTGGTTGCTCTTGGAGAATATGTTGTCATTCTCAAGTCAAATTTTGAGTGGTTTTGAGTTACACATCTGAATGCCAAAGACTTAATCAAAGTGGCCAAAATAGGTTTGCTATCACACATTGATCATGATCACTCTTAGTGTATGAGTATGATGCAAATATGTCTGGTTCTTAGTTCTCATCTCTAAAGTAGTGGAGCAATAATTCTCAATCTTAGATCAATAAATTTCTAGGCTAATTATCTCCAATTCATCCGGCAGATGTCAAGAGTTGATTTTTTATGTAGTCACTTAACTATTCAGAAAGTCCACTTTTTTTTGTTTTGTAACAGAAAAGTCACTCACTTATCGTCATTTCACGTATAAAGTCACTTAATCAATTCAAGTTATATTTCCGGTAGATAATGATGGTGTGAAATTTTTTCAGGCCAAGCTTTAAAAATGAAAAGCCAACAATTCTCAGTCAGCCAAGGGCCTAACCTAGTGGCCAACATAGTTTTGTTATTATACATTGATAGAGACATGTTTGGTTTTCAGTTCTCATCTCTAAAGAAGGGGACCATATAAAGTAATTTTCAGTCTTAGACCAATAAACAACATATTTCTCGCTTACTCAAAGAAAAAAAAAGAAGAACCTACAGAGCCAGGCTTACACTAAAAATTGTGAGCCTACTTAAAGTTATTCTAGTCTTCATTTGACTACCTTCTTGTTGGAGCTGTTGATCTGGTTTGGATTTTGACTATGACCAGCAAATATTCATTCAAGCTATGATCTAGCTATCAACTTAGTCTCAACCGAGCTCAATAAATCGAGTGTAATTTTTTACAAGCTCTTGGCAGTACAAAACCAATTTGGTGAATCAATTAAATCCACAAAAATTGTAGTCTGACTTTGTCCGCGCTACGTTAACAAAACGAAAGGAGAGGCTAAAACCAGAATACATAATAGGGGCAAGTACATCCTGAGTGCACTGCTCATTGACAGATCAAGTACGTTGCGCTTTTGGTTTTCTATATTTTTTTTTCTTCCTGCAAATAATTGTATCAGTATGAAGTGCAGTTTTCATGTTCTGTGATGTAATGTTTACTCTCTCATTAATGATCTCATGCACTTATGTCTGTTGTATTGTCTTCCACTCTTCGTGCTGGTAGTTCCGGGATTGATGAACTGGAGAAGAGATTGGCTGCACTTAGAAATCTTTGATCTCAATATCTTGGACTAGTCCTTGTGGTTTCACCACACAATGAAACATGATTCCTTTTTAGTTTTATGTACATAATAATTTTACTAGTCCTTGTGGTAATGCATCAATGCTTGGTCTTCTTTGAGGTGAAGTGTGATAAATGGTTGTCCAAATGCTACAAACAATGTATTAGTTGTTTGATAAAATCTTGGCCTGACTTCCTTTTCTCTCAGTGATGAAAATTTTTACCCTCTCATGTGCTAGTGTGTGTGCATTTTATTTAATAATGGTGGTGTCCAGAACAGCCTGTACATACCTCGATTATTTCATCAGGTTCCTGCTACCTCCTACCAATATAAGTATGTTGTTTTGGGGGTTACGAGCAATTCCCCTCAGGATCTAACAAAGCCTTAGTATTATACTGCAGATTTTTCTTATGCTACTTTCGAGAGTCCTTATATTTATAGAACTAGAGAGACGACTTTTTAGAATAGTCATGCTCTTTCTCGAACAAATATGCATATGTCCAATTTGATATCTCCAACTATTACAAACTAATTAAACAAAAATTTTAAACACATCTCTGTTATGTGATCTTACACAAGGCCTCCAAATTGTTTGTGTTCTCATATCCATTAAAGCAATTCCCTTGGCCAATAAATCTAACCACTTTTCGTGAACTCGTTATCCTTTCTTGTTAATGCTCTTTCCTTTATCTCACGATAATTATCCTCCTCCATTAATTCAGATTTTCTCAGTGCTCTCTCTTTAAACTGCTGCAAAACCTCAGCACATGTTGAGGCAGCAGCGAGCAATCCAGGGACATCCACCACTCTGCCTTCACTTCTTTCTCAAGTTTATTCAAAGATTTATTCATAATTAAGTCTCTCTTAGATTCTTTGAATTTGTAAGTTACATATACAGTAAGTTGTTAGGGATCCGAGAAATGCATACACTTCATTCAATACACACATAATTTACTGAATACGTTAACATCTTACATAAACTTGATATATTGTCAAAATTCATAATGTTACATTTTCCCAAGTTAAGAAAAAGCGTACATATAAAACTAAAAATCAAATCCAACATCATAGGCTGCAGGAAGAACCAAATCCATAACGCCAACGTCTTCCTATTCTTGGCATCTACAAATCTGAAAAAATAATTAGCCTCTGTTATCACAGCTTCCTACTTAATACATCAGCTAAGGAAAAACAAATATGCTTCGTATAGAGCATTAATTAGTTGTGGTTATGAAAAAAAAGCATGAAAACTAATATATCAGTTGTTAGAATAACCTAAAAAAGATTAGTGTAGAGCTTAGCTTCAATACCTGAAGTTCTGAAATCAAATCCTTCTTTGTTGGTAACTAGTCTAGAATCGATTATTTCTTCTTCTGTAATTCCTTTAACCTCGCTGCTTCTTTCTCCTTCGCATGTTAATTTTGTGTTCCAGTTCTTCAATGATTCTTGCAAGCCATTTCATATTTCCAGTTGAGATCATGAAGTATATTATGGATAATCCAATACATAGTCCACTGCCATTGCCCATCAGAGCGGCTTTCCAAAAATCATTGAGAAATTTAGAATTGCTTTCTTGATCGTCTAGCATAGCTACTGTATAATTTGTCTCTGACACAGGATCATTGCCACAACCTTTTGAAATGGGGAATCCACGTAATCCCTCATTACCTTCATATGAATTGTTCTCGAAGGAACGAAATTGAGGTCCTTGAGGGATGCATCCTTGGAAATAATTGTGGGAGAGATTCAAGCATTCAATAAACGTAAGAGAAGCAAGTTGTTGTGGTATCTCTCCAGAAAGCTGGTTAAAGGAATGGTCCAATGATTCCACTTTAGATAAACCTCCAAGTGATGGTGGTATATAGCATTGCAATCCATTCTAGGATAAATTAAGTACATGAATCGCAATGAGCTCTCCCAGAACACTAGGAATATGTCCTTCAAATTTGTTGTTTGAAAGATCAATAACTGTGTACAAAGACAAAATTCTCACAACTTCAAGCTTCAATCCCTTTGTTACAACTACTACCGAGTCTTGGTAATATCCATGCCCTTCATAACTTGGTTCCACCATTGTTTTATCAATTGTCCTCATGCCTTTCAAATGTTGAAATAGACTCGTTGGTAAGTCTTTTGAGAAGGCATTGTAGGAGAGATTTATGATTCGAAGATTAGGAAACATGATTTCAGCCCTTGAAGATCTTATGGGTCCTTGCAATTTATTCGATGTCAAACTTAAAACTCTCAACTATGTCAAAGTTCCCAATCAAATGGGGAATGTGTCATTGAGATGATTATCTCCTAGATCAAGAACTTGCAGCCTTTTGCAATTGGCCAAAGACCGAGGGATTTTCCCCTCTAGTTTATTGCCATGCAAGTTGAGACTTATAAGTGAACTTCCAAAGCTAAAATTTGTTGGAAGAGTCCCAGAAAGTTTGTTATTTTGCATATCAAACGCCTGGAGGCCACTGAAAGTTGTTGTGTTCATCTTCATATACATGGAGATGGATCTCATGATAGAGGGTTCCTGCACTCTTCACTGGTTGGTGGGATACTACTTCTCGTTCTCTTGAACCCTCTTAGCTCCTTGTGGATAAATTAAAGATGTGGGTTATATTGGGACTAGCAGTTTGATCCTTTTGTGTTTCTCGACTCCTCTTTTCTTTGTTCCTTTTTCTTCTTGCCTCCATTATTTGGTTTATTTTCATATTACTCATTAAAGCATGGCATTTGTGTTGTATGTGAAGTCACCTGATCTATTTTAATACTTATCCTCAGATTGGCAACGCCGGTTGGCTCAACCAATTCTTAGTTCTTATTTCTCCTAGCTTGCTCAACTGCCGTTTAGAGCAGTCCTGACTTTCAATTGCATCGTTTTTTTGAATCTGTCCAAACATTAATGCAAGTGGGACCACATTCCAAATACTTTGTTTTATCTTCCTTCTCCCGCTCTTTCTGCTAAACATCAACTCTTTCACGGTTTTTGACATCCTTTATGGAGTGTCAAACCACCTTAACATAGCCCACCATAACATCATTGATAATCCACAATGTAGAAGAAGATGATCTACGTCCTTGTCCACCTCCTTGCACATGTAGCACCAACTGATGCAAACAACCTTCCACTTACTAAGATTTTCCGCTGTCAAAATCACCCCTCTAACAGCTAGCCAAGTGAAAAAACACACCTTTCATGGCACCTTTGGAGTCCATATTACATTACATGGGAAAGCTTGCTCCCTCCTAACTAAAATCTTTTCGTAGAAGGACTTCACAGAGAATAATCCATTATTTCCCAAGTCCCACCATCAACCATTGGGTTTATCAATCAGATTGACTTATCTATGAAGTTAGGCTAACAATCTTTGAAACTCAGTCACTCTCCAATCTTGAAATTCCCTTATAAATCTCAAGTTCCATAAAATCTCTCCATCTTGTATCCTCCTAATTAGTTGTACCATCAAGTCTCTTTGACAAGATATTCTGGAAATTCTTTGGAAAATAAATAAATGACATCATCATTTTTTTTAGTTCATTTAATTCAATATACTAGGTTAGTCATTTGTAAAAAAACAAATGATCAATAAATCAAATAAGATTAGTTTAATTTTCATCTCCTTAGAATACAATTGAAAAATAAAAAATACAATGAAATTAAAGAAAGAAAATTAAATTGAATAGATTTTGTTAAAAAAAATATTGACAATTTTTATATTTCTTCATTCGGTTAAATTTAATTTACTTTATTTTATATAAATAATTTTTCTAACTCAATTTAAAATTTAATAAAAATTTATCGTTTCTTTAACTTAGTAGACAGTAAGAGAACTATGTAGAAACAAAATGAAAAATATAAATAAGAAGAATAAAAGAAAAATTTACAGAGAATGTGGCTAACAAATTTGAACAAACACAAATTGAAAAAAAGAAATAGCATAAAAAAAATATGAAAAATAAAAAGGATAAAGCTTCACATTGAACAAAATGAGGCCTTTTCATTTTTTTTGGGAATATGGGCCCAAAACTTCTCAGCCTTTTTAAAGCAAAAAAGAAGGTGAAAAACTATTGCGCACAGTGAGAGTCGATCTCGGCCCTTCCCAACAGAAATTGAACCCCTCGATCATTCCACTATCCTTCTCTTTTGTGGTTAGGGGGTTCATTTTTAATTAATATACCCATAAAACCAAAATTTAACCTTACATATACAGTGTAATTTTTCGACGAAGGGGGTTCGGGCCACCCCTAGGTTACACGTAGCTCCGCCCCTGGACTCATTAGCCATCAATTAAATTAAATATTTAAATCTATTCGTGAATTAAATAAATAGTTCAAAATTTCTATTTATAATCTGTTTTAGGCCCGCGTAGCCAAAAGTGATTAATAGAAGTCAACTCAATAATATTTATATATTTCAAGGAGAATATAGCCACATTTTCTATTTATACTATATATGTCCACTCAGATTATTAGACGTCAACTCAATAATATGGTGTTGGTATATGTAGACTGAAATGATGTCAGATGCCATAGATGATGCTATAGATGATGACGAAGCAGAAGAGGAAACTGAAGATTTGACAAATCAGGTATGCTTTTAAAATCCCCATTTTGTAATGACTGAAAATAGTTAGTGGACGTGCACCAAGCAATGTGTATTTACTTTATGCTATCTTAGTAGTTGATTTAATTGAAAAGATCCATTACGTATTGATTGCTATAGTGATGCAAGTCTTCATAAAAACTCGCACTAAGTTTGGGAAACCTTATCCTTTCCTGCGAAAACCAAAGCATCAAAGACATCGGTCACCTAGTAAATAAACGATGGTCTGCGATGTCATTATGGGTGTCTTTAGGA
>JAJOOO010017814.1:0-22235 GCA_029582685.1 Solanum piurae
TGGACATATCATCCCATACAAAAGGTCTAAATACAAAAAAATAAAATCAAGCATCAAGAAGTGGTTTGTCAACTCATCTTGGATGTCTTTATCAAGTTTAAATCTTTAAATTGTTACTTTTGGCCTTCATGAGCTTAAACCTATATGGTCCAAAAAATCAAATAGGTTGAAAACCTTGAAATAAGTGGCCTTGAAAAATTAGAAGAAGAAAAAACTCATATGTTTTGCATTGAAGTGTAAAGTAAATACATTTTATTGCTTCAAAATTGCAAGAGTTTTTACACATCATAAGGAAGGTATAAAAAAAATGGACATATCATCCCATACAAAAGGTCTAAATACAAAAAAATAAAATCAAGCATCAAGAAGTGGTTTGTCAACTCATCTTGGATGTCTTTATCAAGTTTAAATCTTTAAATTGTTACTTTTGGCCTTCATGAGCTTAAACCTATATGGTCCAAAAAATCAAATAGGTTGAAAACCTTGAAATAAGTGGCCTTGAAAAATTAGAAGAAGAAAAAACTCATATGTTTTGCATTGAAGTGTAAAGTAAATACATTTTATTGCTTCAAAATTGCAAGAGTTTTTACACATCATAAGGAAGGGATAAAAAAAATGGACATATCATCCCATACAAAAGGTCTAAATACAAAAAAATAAAATCAAGCATCAAGAAGTGGTTTGTCAACTCATCTTGGATGTCTTTATCAAGTTCGCATCACCTCTTCATCAAACATCATTGCTTCAAATATTTTTATAGATCGATGCAGCCATAAGAGAGCCTCTATCTTTTACATGGGGACATATTTTGAAGTTTGATTTAATGAGTTGATAATGTGACAAGAAGTTCCTCTTCAGAACTAGGACAAACTGCAGCAAAATCTCTTTCTCGCCAAAGCCAAAACTACATAGAAAGAGGTACAAAGTGTGATTCATCGCTAAGCTTCAATTTAGAGGAAGATACATTAAGTGTTGTTCTCGTCAAAGTTGCAACTGTAAAAGAAGATGCATCACATGCGATTCATCATCAAAATCACAACTGCAAAATAAAATGCAGTAAATATGGTTCATCGTCAAAGTCACAATTGAAAAGGAATATGCATTAGGTGTGGTTCGTCATCAAAGTCGCAATTGTAGAAGAAGATGCACTAAGTGTGGTTCATCGCTAAATTCGCAACTGCAAAAGAAGAGACATCAAGTGTGGTTCGTCGTCAAAGTCACACTGCAAAAGAAAAGGCATCAAGTGTGGCTCTTCGTCAAAGCCGCAACTGCAAAAAAAAATAAAAAATCTCAAGGACTTTGAAATTCATATTACTGAATGAGAAAGTCACAATTGAAAAGGAAGATGCATCATGCGTGGTTCGTCATCAAAGCCGCAATTGTAGAAGAAGATGCACTAAGTGTGGTTCGTCGCTAAAGTCGCAACTGCAAAAGAAGAGACATCAAGTGTGGTTCGTCGTCAAAGTTGCAACTGCAAAAAAAGAGGCATCAAATGTGGTTCGTCGTCAAAGCCGCAACTGCAAAACAAAAGAAGATATTTCATGTGTGGTTCTTCATCAAAGTCACAACTCTAAAAGAAGATAATCTACGCCACAATTGTAGAAAAAGATTTACTAAGTGTGGTTCATCGCTAAAGTCGCAATTGCAAAAGAAGAGGCACCAAGTATGGTTCGTCATCAAAGTTGAAACTACAAAAGAAGAGACATCAAGTGTGGTTCGTCGTCGAAGCCGCAACGGCAAAAAAAAAGATATTTCATGTGTGGATCGTCATCAAAGCGACAACTCTAAAAGAACATGATCCACGTATGATTCATCATCAAAGCCGCAGTTGTAATAGAATATGTACTAAGTGCGGTTCGTCGCTAAAGCCGCAATTGCAAAAGAGGAGGCACCAAGTGTGGTTCGTCATCAAAGTTGAGACTACAAAAGTAGATGCAGCATTCGTCGTCAAAGTCGCAATTACAAATGAAGACGCACTAAGTGTGGTACATCTCCACCAAAGCCACAATCGCTAAAATATTACACCAAGTATGATTCGTCGTCAAAATCGCAACTACAAACGAAGATGCACCAAGTGATTCCTCGCCAATTATGGATTACCCCTCATTTTTATGGTGTGATATTGAGGCTGTCTTCGGTCCATCATAAACCTACAAAAAAAAAAAAGTGATGTGTCTCACGGTGCCAATTGCACGAAGCTTCAAATCGGCATGGTAAAAATTGTGGTATATGCTCTCGCGCTCGTCATGATGAATATGGTTGTATTGACTTAAGATATTATTGTTCTTTCTCCATGTAGATGATGACAAAATTCTCAATCAATATGTGGCTCTTCGGCGAAGATGCAGAGAAGTGAACTCATGGATATTGTCCAAAGTCAATTGGATCGCTAACTTTAAAAATATCAATTTTATTGAATTCATAAGGACTTTGACTTTGATTTTTGGATAGGTCGTAGACTTAAGAGTCTATTTTCTATCGAATCAAGTCGCTCTCCATTCGAGCTCTCCTACACGAACATGCAAATATTTTGGTGAGACTCCACAATCTGCAAAACAATAATGATTGAATTGAAGACCAACTTCAAAAAAAAAATTCGTCAATCCATGACGATTTTTACCTTGATTTTTGGATATGTTATAGACTTTGATGTCTAGTTTCTATAGAAATAAGTCTCTCGTCATTCGGAATCTCCTACACCAAGATAGAGACGTTTTGGTGGGACTGCATAGAGCTATAAAAAGAAGAAGATAGATTTGATAGCAAACTTCAAAAATTAATTACCGCCAATTCAGAAGGGTTTGGATTTTGAATTTTGAATATGTCGTTGCCCTTTGAGTCTAGTTTTTGGAACATCATACGGATCATGATTTTGATGTTTCTACAACAAGTTATGAACTATCTACCACAAGCGTGTTGTGATGAAATAAAGTGACGAAAATTGAGTTTTGTATGCCTCAAGTTGACAATCAAGCATTGTAAGAGCATGTGTATCTATAGAAATCAAAAGTACATAAATTGTGTTCCTACAAATTATGGAAAAACCATATTTAAAATAAAATTATGGTAATTTTTCCTAGGAACCAAATTATGGTAAGTTTCTATAGGAATCAAGTTATGGAAAATTTCCATTGAATCAAATATGGAAAGTTTTGAAAGACTCCATACAAAAATAAATATTTCACGAATGCTTCAAGCCTTGTCTTTAAAGGTTGGACAAGTTGGATACCGCAACAAGCCTCGAAGCAGGGGGCATTTGTAGACAGTGAAATTTTGTTGATAAATCTATATTAAATTTTGGATTAATCCATAAATTCATGATACATCAACCAAGTCAAATTACTGGTTAATAAAGTCGGATTAATATTTAGGGAAAAAATTTCAAACAACAATATTTTAGCTTTTAGTGGGACTCCTTAGCAATAGTTTCACTATTTATTTAAAATGACAATATTTTAGTTTGTTAAGGAATGAGTTATGTACAGAATAGAGAAAATCATGAAACATAAAATTTCAAAAAGGAAAAAAAGATTTTAAATATAAATCAATTACGTTTTGAAAAAGCATATGTTGCCATTTTTTCTTTCGAGCGTTTTTTTGCCTTGTTCTTAAGAATTTAAATTATTTTTTTGCAAAAAATAGTTTTGTCTTCCAAATCATTCAATTGATAATTTTCAAAGCTTCTTCGAGTTGAATTCGGCTTATTCTTGAAACGAAGGTTTCAAAATTCACGACAATAATTTCGTCAGTTCCATTGAATTCAATAAATTTCGACATCAGGTATTTTTGTTTTTGTCGATTATTGTATTTGTTTGGATGATATATTCGTATATCTCAACTATAATAGTGGGTTGATTTTTTTCTAATGAAATCGGTGAAATCTTTGTATGGTTTGATATTTTAAGCCTTTTTTGGATGTTTTTTATCCAAACTATGATGCAGAACAATTGAAAGTGCTTGATTTTTTTTAGTTTCATAGTTGTTTTGTTTTTATTTGAATGCATACAATATTTTTGTATCCCATTATGTTAATGTAAACAGTAACAATATGAGATTTTCGTATCCCATTTTTTTGGATGTTTTGTATCCAAATTATGATGTAGAACGAATGAAATTTTATTTTATTTTTTAGTTTGGAAGCTATTTTTTTAATGCAGACATTATTTTGTATCCCATTAAGTTAATGTAAATAGTAACAATACAGGGATATAGTCATAAAAATTCTATGATTTACTGAACAAAGTACAACTAGGAATTAAAAATCATAAAGTAATTATGAATTGTATACCAATATTTGTTACCTTGTAGTAAGTTCTGGATACAATTAAATATTGGATTCAATTTGTTGTAGTTGAGCTAAAAGGTGAAATCTTTGTATGTAAATACAGATCAGTATGTATTGAGTGCGTGTTCTATATTTTTTCTTTTTGAAGCTAGTGATGTTTGAGCGCACATTACATTTATGTAATTAGTTTATTTTATTTTTGTGTATTTAACGTGTAATTACTTGTTGGATACATACATCATTCCAATTACTCCCTTACCTTATCAAAACGAGTGGAATGTACCTGGGTATATTAAGGACGACATAGTGTGGCCTCCAAAGCACAAAAAGTTACCTGGAAGGCCATCCAAGAAGTATCGTGACAAGGCGTATAACGAGCTATATAAGAAGAAGAGCAAGAATTCTTGTAGTACTTGTGGGTTTAAGGGGCACAATAGGCGTTCGTGTAGGAATGGATCGTGTATTGTTTAGTTAATGATGCTTGAATTTTATATATTATTAGAGTGGAATTGTTTCCCAATTTCTAAAGCCCTCTGTTTTATATATTTACTTGTTTGGAATTCTTTGAATATGTGTTCAACCGAAATGTATTCATATTCATGTTATGAATTTATTTATTTTATTTTTGTGTATTTAACGTGTAATTAATTTAAAGTGTAATTGAAAAATTATATGAGTCACAAATTTAAATTATATAAAAAATGGAATACAATCTATATACCTAAAGATATGTATAACTTAAAATACAAAAAAAAATTGGTATAGAATTATAATGAATACAACTCTTTTGGCATTCTAGTTTAAGAAAAAAAAATATAAATACAAATTAGTAGTAAAATAAAATGATATTTTATCTTGGGCATGTTTATATGCCCAATTACTACAAATTAACCATCTTTAACGTAAGTTTTAGGACATTCACTAATCTAACTAGCATATTTTGGCTTAAGATTGCAATGATTGCATACTAACATACATGATTAGCAATTTTGCAGGGTTCCTAAGGGAAGTGATTCAGTCAAGGAAGAAAAAGGAGTTAAAGATGAAAAGCGACGCCAAGAGCAAAGATCAGGCGCGGCGCCCCAGCACCATTGGCGCAGGCCAGGCGCGACGCGCCAGTATTTTTTTACTAGGGCTACATTTGGGCGCACTGGCAGCGCGGCACGCCAGCCTGCCAAGCGCGAATTGGGCACGATGTCCCAGTCTATTGCGGAGTTTTGGCGAAAGTTGATTTAAAAAGGACTCTTAGTTGAAGTAGAATTTGACTCTATTGTTCCTAACTATTATAAATAGACCCACTCCATTGTTAGTGTTTGATTTTCAATTTAGTGTACAAGGGCAAGAATTCAAGTTTGTAATAGGTGTTGATCTTCTAAACTCTTCTATTTTCCGGGAAATTGCATGAACTATTGTATTTTCTTGTTTTCTAATAGCATGAGTAGCTAAACGCCCTAGTTCTGGGGCTGTAGCTACGAATCGAATGTTGATTATTAAAGGCTTTATGAATTAATTCTTGGTAGTCATTATAAGTTACTTCTATATTCTTGTTTTAGTATTTCTTGACTGGCCATCTAGAGATAAATCTATTGTTTAACCTTAAAATCGGGAGAGGAGAGGTTAGATAGACCAGAGGATATAGAGAGCTTGATCGACCCGTTAAGTCGAGGTGATTTGTGTTCAGGAGTGACGCCCGGATGAACAACTCACTTGGTTACGACATATGATGATATATAAATGCTCGCCAATTAGTCTACTTATCCCCGCTCAATGATGTAGTTAGGTAGATAATTGGGGTAGGCGACGAGAGGTGTATAGCCCGACTCATATAATTAACCCTATAAACCAATAACTTGACAACTGAAATTAGTTCTATGCCAATAATATGATACATGATATTCAATATATGCTGCAGCCCTGGAATTGCTTTAAACTTGCTTGAAACATTATATCAAAGTTGTTCACAATTAGTTACTTTCATTTAGTTCATAATTAGTAGTAGTTAACAATCAATCATCAACTCATTGAAAATGTTACTTTCACCTTTATTTGTAGAATTAAGTGTTAAATATAAATTAATCATAAGTCCCTTGGGAACGATAAATCGTTTCTTCAAGAATTTATATTACTTGCGCGACCACGTACACTTGCGTGTATATTGGGGAGCAACAATATTGAAAATACATTTTTGGTGAAAACATAAAACATAGAATAAGTTGTATTCAAACTAAATTGTATTTATATTTCAATATCCAATCTTGTTATATTATTATTATTTCACTTTAAAATTGTAGTTACTATTTCTCTGGATCAGTTTATATTCCAAAAATCGGGATTTATTTCAATATCAGTTTGTATTCCAAAAATCAGGATGTATTTCAATATCATTTTGTATTCCAAACGCCAAATGAATACCAAATAAGTTTGTATTTCCCTTCTTATAATGTATTCATCACAATTTTATATATTATGTTTTCATCAAACTTATATTGCTTTAACAAAATAAAATACAAAAATATGTCTTCCTAATACAGTTATGATTAAAACTGCAGAGAGTATACACATGAATACAAAAAATGTCTTACAAAATATAAAATACAAAAAATGTCTTACTAATACAGTTATGATCAAAATACAAAAAATGTCTTACTAATACAGTCATGATTACGACATGTATAATATACACATGAATATAATATAATTTTGTAATTTCTAACATAAATATTTGATGAATATCTAAACAAAATCACATAAAAATAAAAATAAATTGATTGAAAATCCACAATATATACAATCCGGAATATACACCATAATCGATGATTTTAAAAAGCAAATCAAAATAAATCTCAGTAAATAATGGAAATTACCTTTGCCATTCGAGAAATTTCTTGAATTAATATAGAGATTTCGTTTAACAATCGAGAAATTTCTTGAATTAAAATAGAGATTTTGTTGAACAATTTGTGAAAACCTTGAAGAAAGAGAAACTGGTAAATGTGAAAGGTGGGGGAAAGAAAACGTGAAAGGTGGGAAAATAAGGGTAATGGGTAGTGATGCAATTGTTTTTTACTTTTTAAATGATTATTGGTTTAGAATTTGGTCCAATATAGGACTGTTTTGATAAATAAAGAAAATTTAAATAATCAAATCTGAATACAAATTATTTTCTAAAATATTGTCATTCTGACATTTTAAATAATTTTCAAGTGTTGTTGTTTTGACTAATTATGTTAGGTATTATGACTTGATTGCTAATTTTCCCTAATATTTAAGTCAAAATATATGACTTAAATAAAGTCCAAATTACATTTGGATCAGTCCATTAAGTTAACAAGACGAGCACAACTCATGTTCTTCAAGCCCAAGGACCAAAATGGCTTGGACAAGAATACCCATAAAATCCTAGCTCAAGCCTATATAAAGAGGTCTTCATTAGACCAAAAGGGGGGAAGGAAGAAAAAGAAGAAGACACATAGAAATACATAGAGAATCCTTGCTCTTCAGTGGTGATCTGCAAGTCTTCCGCATACAAAGAAGTCTTCACTCCAAGTGTTGAGCCGCAAGTACAATGAAGTCTTCGCTCCAAAAGTTGAGCCGCATACAAAAAACAAAGAACAAATACAAAATAAAAGAAGGAGAGAGAATCAAAATATACATAATACACCCCAAAAATCTTGTATCAGTCGGTAGTCGAGTTACTAAAAGAGTGCAAGATAGGTACAAATATATAGAACTGTCTTCGAATAAAAAATAAAGACTAATCCATCCAAAAACAAAAGGAGAAGGACAGCTCTAAACGTTAGAAACTCACCCCAAGTCTCTGATCCACAACTTCTTCGCACGAACACATGTCAACGACGAGAACTCGTATTATGATCTACAGGCAGCAGAATTATAGTATGAGCACCTAATACGTGGTATTTAGTAGGCATAGATCGACTGAGATCCAAAGATAAAGCAAGCATAAATAGTAGTTAGAGAAGGAATATACATTACAAGCAATTAAAGAAAAGATAACACAAATAAAAGTGATATGAAACAAATGGACATAATATAAAAGATGCAAGTAACCGAGGCAAAGGAAAATACTTGGAGCCCAATAACCTAACCACAACAAGATTATACCACAAAAATCAATTAATCGAGGATATACTAACAATATCCACCACAAAATATCATAACAGTTAATAGGACAATCCAATCCAACTTAGTCTAAAAGCATCAATGTCGATGGAAAAAAAAGGTTGATAAGTCGATCGTATAAATCATTTATCATACTGTAACAAACTACACAATCATAATCAATAATAATCTAACTGAACCCCCATAAATCCGAAAGGTACACAACAACAAACATAACTCAATCGGCTCCTCATAAGACCGATATGTGCAAACAACAATCAATTATACGGTAATAGAAGATGCATATATGTATGCAATAAAAATTAGAAGCGCCATCAATATTAAGTGCCACGTAACCAAGTATAAACACCTACCTTCTGCCCAGACATACTAGGTAGTACCCATGCAAACAACATCCTCTTGTTCAATGGGCCACACAGACAGAGAGACCCATAAAGGACTCAAGAAGTTCGTATATTGTCTAGTCCTGATCCAAGACTTCCACAATTAATACAGATCTTCTCCATCATGGTACCAAAGATACATACGGAAACCACATCAGTATAAAAATGATCTGTAATCTCTTTGACCAATCAAGTAAATAATGAGCACATCTTTTATGCTTCTTTATCTCAAAAATATATTTATCAAGTGGTAAAGGTGGTACGACTCTCATCAATACCATTTTAAGAGTAAAAAGTACAAAACCATTAATACAATTTCTATGATCATATCACAAAATACGTGAAAATGAGTATCTATACAATGCATGTCATCACTAGTATCCGAACAATAACATTTAAATAACCAAATATACGTAACCGAAATTACATTGCTTCCAGAGCATAGAAAACTATCCTGAAATTTAGTTGGTCTTCTACTAAGGCCTCGAACCTAATAATATTCCGATATACTCAAAAATAATATCATAATATGATCACCACTACTAAGGAAATGAAGGAAATTATAAATAATCAAGCAACTAGATCTCAACCTTTACCAAAAGGTACTATTCAAATGAACATTAAGCATAACTAATGCCAGCTTACAACTATAATAAGAAACTAAGATGTAATGACCCCCATAGTCATTTGTTTGCTCTCATGTTTTACCCTTTTCGTAGCTTGTATTAAGTGTATTTGGTGTGTTGGGATGGATGACATGCTTTCCGAGGTGATCATCAAAATTTTTGGCTGAGTTTCTTCCCCTTTTGGAAGTTTTTTATTGTTGAAAAAGTTGACTTTGGTCAACAAATGGAGAATCTATCGTCATATAATATTTTCGTCAATTTCATCAGCCCTAGAAGATATTTTTGGGTATAGAACTATAGGTTTGGGTCTCGAGATTTTTTATGTGAGTTTGAGACGTTAGGCAAGATGTTGGGTGTCGCGATCCAAAAATAGATGTGATAGCACTTGTCTTTTTCCACCAAGACAAGTCAGCCTCAACCCAATAAAAATGAAAGAAATATGGAAATATAAAGCAAAAACAAGATAAAGGCGGAAAACTTATTCATTCTAAACAATACCCCAAAATCTTATTGTCACGTGTACACGCCACTAAAGTAAATACAGAATTTGAAAGATAAATACAAGTCTCAATCTTTGTTTCTCAAGTAGAACAAATATAAGATAACGAAAAATAGGGCCCGTCAAGATGATAAACAGCTACCTCTCAAGTCCTTCAACGAGTCTCGAATGTCAGAAGAAGAAGAAGAAGAAGGTCACACGGGTCCGGGCTCATAACCTACACAAGTGTGGAAGCAATGGGTGAGTACCAAAAACATGGTACCCATCAAGCAACCTAATAAACAAGGCATCTAGCTCGAAAACGATTACCATTTACACTCCAATCAAACCTCATCAAACTACAACCTGCACAAAAATCAATCCAACCTAGAAATTCTACAATACACGGCTCACAAGGCCCAATATTCACAGTTCAATCTTCACAATTTTTTTAAAAAATCTTCACAATTCAACAATCAAATAAATCACATAAGTCAATAACAATGTCAAGTAGTTCAGTCACATGCAACAAGTACATCAATCACAATTAAAAAGTAAATCACGCATAAGCATGAAATGCATCAAGTCACAATGATCAATTTCTCGCCGGAACCATTTTCCATCGGCACTATATCACTAGCCAAAACCATTTCCCATCGGCTTTGTATCAAATCCCTAGCCGAAAACATTTCCCATCGACTTTATATCACTACATGGAACCAATTTCCATCGACTTTATATCACTAGGCAGAACCATTTTCCATCAGTTTTATATCAAATCACTAATCAGAATCATTTCTCATAGGCTTTATAAACACTTGCCGGAAATGACCTCGGCATCACAACACTCACTGAAAAATACCTCGGCATCATAACATTTGCCGGTATAGACCTTAACATAAATCATCACATGTCTCATCACAATGTTCACAATCAATGCATACAAGCAATATTACACCACATGAAAGAGATAACAATTCACACAATACAAGTCCACATTCATGCTTTCAAGCATTTCATCAATCAATCAACAAGGGTCACAATAAGGCAATTCACATTATCATTTCATCACATAACTTCTTTCATTTCAACCCTCTTTTATTCATTTAGATGTAACAAGTGGATAATTAAACCATTAACCTCATCCCCATTACTCCCAACACACAAGCAACAAAGGAAGTACACTAATTCTACTAGAAAATAAGGTTTTGGATGTCACTTGCCTTAAATCAATCAACAATCACTCCAAGAGTTGAGTCTTTCCCTTACGAATCACTTCCAAATCCACACAATCTATAATAATCAAGTATTCACAATCACTCATCGGAAACAATAATTCTCACACTAATTATAAAGATAAATGGGTCAATCAACTCAAAACTCAATTTCAAAGAGGAGGTTTGAATCCAGAAAATAATACTTGAAAATGATGTTTAAGGCTTTAGGAACTCATTAGTGAAAACCACGTAAAAAGGGGATCAAAACCACTTCAAAATCACCATTTTAATAAGTTCTTGGGTTCTTGAAGATAACCCCAAATCTCTCATTTCAAAAGCTTGATTTGAACAAATAAATCCATAAACAATAATGGGTAATTGAAGATTTAGAGTTAAGAATCGTTACCCAAAAGTTTTTCTCAAAAATCTTTTCGAAATTGCCACTCTAAAGCTCCCAAAACTCAAAAATTGTGAAATAGGAATGAAACCCCAAAATTGCAGGCCAAAATTCCTCTCAGATTTCGCAAAAACGACCAAAGCGAACCCCACTAAAAGCGTGGGCATCGCAAAAGCGAAGGTCACTTAAGCGACAGGTCATTCACTTAAGCAGAGGTCGCTTAAAAGACATGACCTTCGCAAAAGCGAAGCCTGCAGCACCAGAAAACACAGTCAATTTTCAAGACTCCGAAAGAACCTCAGGATTTATTTGGAACCCCATGAACACAAACCACATATACAAATTAATAATACTAGATGTTTCGGACTCAATGAAAATGTCAAAATACAAATCTGAGGTCTGTTTGACCCGACATTCGTGAAAACTACAAGAAACTAACACACGCCTAAAAAGGCTAAAAAAGCTCGGAACCTATCAAAAATCAACCAAAACCTCACCTAGGCCTGAATCCTCCTCCAAATCCAATGAAACTCTCAGAATTATGACCCGAGCATCCAAACCTCGAATGTTGATCAAAGTCAACCTAAAGGCTAAAATTCCAGAATTTCGTAACTTAGGACCCAAATCCTCAAAAAGACTCAAAATCTGAAATCAACAACTTTCCCGGATCAGATTTTCATTTCGAAACTGATGAAATTGATGGAATTCCATTCAGAAACTCGAAACTACAAAAGACATCAAAAACCACTTCCTTAACAACTTAGCCTTTCAAACTCAAAACTTACCAATTTCTCAACTTTTAACTCAAAGTTCAAAATCAACTTTTCAAAACTCAATCATAGAAGAGTCGTGTTCAATAACGGGAGGGAAAAATGGTAAATTCACGAACTTTCCAAAAATGGCTGACCGGATCATTACAGTAGGAGACGTTTAGCATATGATTGACTTCAGTCAATATTCTTGGTAAGTAAACTCGGATGAGATTTTCGCCAGCATCATTAGCTTTGGAACATTGAGTTTGGTCTATAATGACCTTTTGTTTGGATCCCAAGGTGATCAGGATGATTTTGTGATATTTGGTGTTATGCTTGTTTTGGTTGTTTTGTGTGAGAGTTGACTCGGGTCAACATTTTTTTGAGACGAACTTAGTTGGTCATTTCATCAATTTTGTTGAGTCTTAAATATTGTTTCTAGTATGGTAGAATATTTCATTTGCGTTCACAGGGTTTTGAATGAATCCCGAGGACCTGTTTGGAGAAGAATTTCATCTTAGCTTTGGTTGATGCCAAGGGTGCTGATGCGACCACTTTTACGGTCATTTGGTGGCTTTTGCGGTAGCTACTTTTGTGGCCCTAAATGGTTTTTGTGGTAAACGCTTTTGCGGCCCTTGGAAGTTTTTGAGGTAGCTGGCCAACTATGGCCTGACCGCTTTTGCAACCATTTGACGACTTTTACGATCTTATATATCTATAATTCTCCTTCATTTATTAAAAAAATCATTGTTGAAGAGAGATCGATTTAGGGTGAATTTGCTCAATTCCCACCATTTCACTTGATTCCAATATAGATATCTTCCTCTCCACTTTCTATTACGTATTCTAGCTTCATTTTTGCGATTTAATTCTTTTTTAAACTCAAATCCTTGATTTTTATTTTATAAAGTTTAGTTTTGGACCATTTAAAGTCCAAATTAGTTTCCATCTTTTCTCAACTTTGGGGAAGTGATTCTCACGCGAGGAGAACATAATAACAGAGTTAATTTTCCGCTTCGTTCGAACTCTTGAGGGTCAATTTTTAACTTGATTTCCTGTTTGAATTTTGTAACATCAAAATGGATATCATTAGTCCCGTATTGACATGTATATTCCATTTTTTATAGTGTGGCAGCATTCAAGCACCCGAGTAGAGGTCCGAGTGCGATTTCGACTTCGAGGTAGGTTAGGATTTTCTTTTGTACTTAGCTTACTTATTTTTTATATAAAATAAGTTGCATGATCGTTAGAAAGGTTGTAAGATGAGAATTTAGGATTGTATGATCCTTACACTCATGTTGGCCATTTTCTAGACTTCAAACTAGATTTTTTGTCGTAATGCCTTAGCTTAGGTTGGATTTAGCTTTGGTCTGGCGTTGTAGGATTCTTAGAATGCTTTTAGGAGTCTTAAAACTTAAATTTATACGTGTTGGTTGGTTTTGTATCATTGTGTGCCTTTTTTGTTTATTTTTGAGCTTTTACTGTGATATTATTGTACTGTGAATGATTTACTTATGATTGATATGCATTCATTGCTCATGACATCTACATTTTATCACAGATGGAGTCGAAAATGAAAGGATATGAATTTTTTATTTCTAAACTGATTACTTTTGTGGCCCTAAATGCTTTTTTTAATTTTCAAATGTTGACTTTATATGCTCCCTCACTCTATAGTCTATAACGCGTAATCAATATGCATCACAAAAAAAAAAAAAAAATACACCCTTGACTTTCCACCACCACTCGTTATAATTTATGTGACATCGTTTATTTTTAAGTGTTACTTTTTCATTTATTTTTAGTTGTCATTTTATGCGTTTTAATATTTAATTTAATTAATTTTTTAAGTTAAATTAAATTATATTAATTTGATATTTTAGAATAAAATTTTAGATATTCATAAACTATACGAAAAGTACTATAAATTGCAATTTTTGATATATCAATATGATGAAAAAATACATCTTGAAACGTTAGTTAATATCATATCGTTTGACTCTCAAAATGGAAACTATGAGTTATGTAAAACAGAGGGAGTAATTTTTTTAATTTTAATTATGTATTTAATTTAAAAAATAAAATTTATATATTTAAAAATATCATATAAAATAATATAAATTATAATAATTAATAATTTAAAATAGTTAAAAAAAGATTAAAAAAATTGTGATGATATAAAAACTTATTTGAATTTTATAATTTTGAAAGGTATGATATAAATAGTTGACTGAGCAAATAGTACCTTTTTGTTTTATCAACATTTGCAATTATTATTCTATAGTACCTTTGAAGTTTTATCAACATTTGGAATTATTATCCTCTTGACTCTGTCAACATGAGAAAATGTGTTTACTCCCTCCCATTCAGATTTTATCTTTAATTAAAGACTAAGGTTTATTTACCCCCTTAATATTTTGGGTATAAAAAAATATTTTCTTTTTGGAAAAATAGTAATTTCAATTCTTAAAATTATTGTCTTGTTGTGATTTTGGCCTTTGTATTATATGCCTTAGTATATTTAATCTTCAATTAATTAAAATATGTTATTTCAGTCCTTAAAGCTAACGACTGTTAAATTTTTTTGATTAAAAATACAAAAATATATAACAGACTCTACACAAGAGAAGACTTTAAAGGCAAAAGAATGCAGTACCATATTGTTTAATACTTGTAACACTATAAATGGATAAAGATAATTGGGAGAATAGAACAATAATCCTACATCTACTCAATTATGTGTAGTTTATTGTTCTATTCCACACCAAATCTTACATATCATAAGCCTAATAATTTCGAAAATAACTTTCAATTTATAATATACTTTTCAGATCAAGAATAAAAAATATATTCTATAATATTGTATATAAGTGATTAAATTTGATTTAGCAATCCTATTTTTTGTGATTAGAAAATAATATATCTCTCATCTCTTGTATTATGAAATAAAAACCTTATTTGAATTAACATTCTTAAAAACCTTAAATGTCATTTCAATTATTAACTATATTTATATTGGAGATTATTACTTTTTGTTTAAAATATTTACCAATAAAATAGTTTACAAAAATAATTAGACTTTGCATATGTAAGTATAACATGTAAATAGTAAAATGCTTCACAAATATTTATTACTAATAATAATACAAAAACCGATATATCAAGACATTTTTAAAATTTGAGTTCTAAATAAAATAACTATACCATGAAGCTTAATGGTTCGAATTTTAAAAATCAA
Source organism: Solanum piurae (assembly GCA_029582685.1). Classification (NCBI taxonomy): domain Eukaryota; kingdom Viridiplantae; phylum Streptophyta; class Magnoliopsida; order Solanales; family Solanaceae; genus Solanum; species Solanum piurae. Next base: position 15,517 of record JAJOOO010017814.1, read on the forward strand.
AAGAAAAAAAAAGATGTATAAATTTTAATAATAAATTGTCATTAATTAAAATTTGTTGTAAATAATTTGGTTACATGAATGATTATAACTTTTAGGTTTAATTTTCTTCTTTATGGCAATAATGTTGTAAAGAATTGGTTAAATTAATGGATGCTCATAAATTTTAGGCTTTAATTTCCTCCTTTATGGGCAGTAATACCACACCTCCACTATCCCATAATCTTCCCCACCTTCTCAAGGTTTATTATCATGTTTATGACACTTTTTCTCTTATTAATTTACACTTAATTTTATAATACGTTATCAACACGAAGTCTTAAGATAGAACACCATTTTTTCTAAATTATGTACTCTATTTGCTTATATGTTTAAGCAATTTTCTCCTGGACAAACTTTTCATGAAAGAATAGTTTCAAAATATATAAGTAAATTGTATATTTTGTGTATAACTACAGTAATGGTGATGCCTTAAATTTATATTTTGTTTTTAACAAGTTTATATGCGTGATAAATTGTCTAAAATTTTCATTGATAATATTTTTGTAACTTGCTTATTTTTGTGATAGATTTTACTATGTTGAATTTATGAAAGTTTGAGTTCATGGCACTTGATATTTTTGGGAAAAAATAATCTTGTAATTGGTACTCAATTATGAAATTCACCTAAACGCTAAAATCCTTGATGCAACAATTATCGAGGGTAATGTAGCATTGAGTCAGGACAAAGCGAATGCTATGATTTTTCTTCGTCATCATTTGAATAAAAAATTGCTTGATTGTGAAAGATCCACTTGAATTATGTTCTAGTTTGAACAAAAGGTATGACCATCTTAAGGCAACAATATTGTCAAGGGCTTGTTATAAGTGGATTCACTTACAATTACAAGATTTTTAAATTATATGTGAATATAACTCTGATGTATATAAAATTACTTTCCTATTAAAGTTATGTAGGAAAGATATAGAAGATAAGGTATGTTGGCAAAGACTTGTTATTTTTCATGCCTCAAATTTAATATTACAACGATAATACCGTGAATGAAGATTTTAAAAATATTCTAAATTGATCTATTTCTTCTTGCTGAAAGCAAATGAGTTAGATGAAGGAGAATATGAATATCCTCGACCCTTAATTAGATTCATTGAATTGAGTCTTTACATTTATGTTCTAATTCACTTGGTTCAATGTATGTAACTGAAAAAAATATTTATTTAAAGATTCTTTTTATTTTTTGGTATAATCTCGCTTCACAGATTTCTATGTAATTTATATTTTTCTTAGAGACATAAGTTTGATGAGTTAAATAGGTCTTTTATTTTTTTCAAAATGATAGTTTTGTTACAAATCTATTGAACTAAGTAGATTGTTCATTGAATTTATTCATAAATTTATACTTATCATGTATGTGTATTTCTTAGGTGATATGAACATTTTTGAGATAACAATGTATCTACTAATTTGACATTCAAAATGGTGACCTTTGGATTGATTTCTCAACCTATAAATAGAGATATTATTCACTATTGCAACACACATGACTTGAATATGAAGAAAAGTCTTCTCCTTCATCTACATTTCTTATCTTCTTATTATCTTTAAAGTTATATGTTCTGAGTTTGATTTTATAACAAGTTTAATGATAAGTCATTTCAACTATAATAGAAGGATCTTTAGCGGTATTTTGTATATTTTTTTTGAGAAAAATAGTAATAGGTGAGTGATATTAATACCTTGAAAAGATAAAAATGATTTGTATAGATAATTTTCAAAACATGAATTACTATTTAGTAAAATAATGTTTAGTTTTTAAGTACCAAAAAAGATTTCTAAGCATGTAATTTCTTCTTAATAAATTAATATATTTTTTAAAATAAATAAAGAACAAAATTATAATTTTGATTAAATGAATTAAATAAGTTTATTATTATTTATTTTTTAAAATGAGGCTTTAATAATATGACATGTCAACTAGGAGAGAATGAGACTTCTGAAGTGTTAAGTATATTTAGAGGACAATAGGGATAGTGGGTGATATTTTGGTTGTAAATGAAATAAAATTGATATTTGAAGGCAATTCTCTAAACCTGGTAGACAATTTAGGAATTAATTCTTAAAAACCTTGATTAAATACTAATTACTATTTTTTTAAAATATTTTTCAAATTAATTAACCAAATACAAATTATTTCTCATCAAAATTGCTTTCCAAAATATTTTATGAAAAATAATATTTAAAAAAAATAAGTTGATCGACTTTCAAAAACTATATAAATTAAATAACAAAAATATAACATGATTTTCAAGAACTATAGAAAAAAGAAGAAGTTGATAATCAAATGGTAGAATAGACATTTAAGAAGTTAATTAGGAAAAAAAGGGTGATTATTAGGGCTACGGGTATGCAAAAATCGAACCGATCGATAAATTGAATTAAAAAAGTGTTTTTGGTTTATTGTTATTAGGTTATTGGGTTAATGGCTTTATAAAAAAAGTTCTCGGGTTATCGATTCGGTATGTTTTTTAATATTGTGTTATTTGGTAAATCGATAACCCATTAAGACTATAGTAATTTAGTATTTTTACCTGTACATAAATACTACTCCTTCTGTCCCAATTTATGTGACACATTTCGGATTTCAAGATTCAAACAAGTCTATCTTTGACCGTAAATTTTTCCTATATCTTTTAAATATTTTGAATTATCAATTTTTGAAACTTATAGTACTTTTTATGTAGTTTACAAATATATAAATTTCATTTTTAAAAAATTGAAGATTTCATGAGCAAATTATCGGTCAAACTTAAATTGTTTGACTCTCAAAAAGCGAAATGTGTCACATAAATTGGGACAGAGGGAGTAACTATTAATCTCAATACCTTACTAATTATTATCTTTGTCCTTTAGCCTTTAATTCACGTCTTTGTTCTTTAGCCTTCAATTCACACTTCACATTGACTTTGAGTTTACAAATTCACATTATACAAAACCTAAAAACCTAAAGTAAAATCGTATTCCTCTTAGTTTCTCTTTGTGTAACACTTGTAAGTTCTTTTCATGTTTGTTATTATTATTTCTATTTTATGAGCATTTTGAAAGTTACATTATTATCTTATTGTGTCAAATTTATTAGAGAAGTCATATATTTTTTATAAGCATTTTCTTATTGGTTAAATCGAAAACTGAACCGTTAAGGACCAAAATTGATAAACTGAAAATCAATAAAAATATCTTATTGATTTGGTTATTGGTTTAGTGTATTTACAAACCGAATTAATAATACATAAAATTAAATCGAACCGATCGATACACACCCCTAGTGATTATTTCTCAAAGTTGAGAGGAGAGTTTGATTTTTTAAGTAAAGTTGAAGAGTGTACACGTTTTTCACCGTTTGAAAAACACTTTGGAGAAAAATATATTTATAAGAACTTCTAGAAAATTTAGTTTAAATACTAATTGCAATTCAAAAGTGTTTTAAAAATTTATTAAACAAATGCAAATTACTTCTTATCAAAAATACTTTTTTTTAAAGTACTTTATACAAATCAACCCTTTTTAAAAATAAACTAATTTTAGAAATTTACCCAAGCAAAATATCAGTACTAATTATTGTTTCTAATATTTTTTAAATTTAATTAGTCAACACACAAATTATTTCTTATCAAAATTACTTTTTCAAAAAAGGTAAAAATAATTAAATAAATTGATCAACTTTATGATCCACAAATGATTAGAGTACTATTGTAATTAATTAGTCATGCAAAGAAACCGCACAATCCATTTGTGTGAATAGAAAAACTTCAAACTTGATTCTCTTTTATTTATTTCCTTTTCCTAAATTTATCACTCTATATATAAATCCATACCCTTTTAGCCTTTAACCCAAAAGCTACCAAAGTCATAAAAATAAAAAATAAAAATCATGTCTCCTTCTTTTCTTTTTTTTCTTCTTTTTCTTTTAAAATTCAATTCCTTATCTTCTCATGCTTCTTCTTCATCTTCTCCTTCTGTGTACGACACTTTTGTCAATTGTCTCACAAAAAACTCAATTCCTCAATCAGAAATCTCGAAAATTGTCTACTCTCCAAACGATTCTTCGTTTAACTCCATTTTACAAGCCTATATCAGAAACGGCCGTTTTTTAAACTCCTCCACAACTTCCAAACCGGTTATAATTGTCACACCGACGGTGGAATCTCAGGTTGCCGGAGTTGTTATTTGTACCAAACAGACTAATTTACAGCTTAAAATCCGTAGCGGCGGCCATGATTATGAGGGCATTTCGTATATCTCTGATGTGCCTTTTATTATGCTTGATATGTTTAATTTACGATCAATTTCCATCGACACGAATGATAAAACGGCTTGGGTACAAACAGGTGCTATTTTAGGGGAGCTTTATTATAATATTTGGAAGAAAAGTGAAGTTCTCGGTTTTCCTGCGGGGGTTTGTCCGACTGTGGGTGTGGGTGGGCATGTTAGTGGTGGTGGTTATGGGAATATGCTTCGTAAGTTTGGACTTACTGTTGATAATGTATTGGATGCTCGATTGGTTGATGTTAATGGTAGAATTTTGGATCGTAAAGCTATGGGTGAAGATTTATTCTGGGCGATTAAAGGCGGTGGTGGTGCTAGTTTTGGTGTTATTCTAGCCTTTCAAATCCAACTCGTTACAGTACCACAAATCGTGACCTATTTCAGAGTTGAAAGGTTTATAGAAGATAATACTACCACCGACGCTGTTGTTCAATGGCAGAATGTTGCTAGCAAAATCGACAATGATCTGTACATGAGGCTACTTATACAGCCCATCACAGTGAAGGCGAAGGCCAAGGGTGCAAAGAGTACTAAATCGATACGAGCAACGTTCATCGCGTTGTTCCTGGGTGATTCTAATAGATTAATGTCTATAATAAGCAAAGAATTCCCTCTTTTGGGATTAACAAAGCAAGATTGTTTGGAAATGAGTTGGATTGATTCAGTACTACATTGGGGAAATTTCGACAACACGACAAAACCAGAAGCTTTGTTGAACAGAAAAGGGGATCCATTAAATTACTTGAAAAGAAAATCCGATTACGTACAAACCCCAATTCCTAAGAACGGATTGGAGTCAATTTTCGCGAAGATGATTTCTTTAGGAAAAGCAGGATTGGTATTCAATCCATACGGAGGAAGAATGGGTGAAATTGCAGAAGGAGAAACACCATTTCCTCACAGAGCAGGTATACTTTTCAAGATTCAGTACTCAGTGAATTGGCATGAAGAAGGATTAACAGCAGAAAAAGATTACTTTTCACAAATTAGAGATTTGTACAGTTTCATGACCCCATATGTTTCAAAGAACCCAAGACAAGCTTATTTGAATTACAGGGATCTTGATATTGGTATAAATGATCAAGGTCCACAGAGTTTAGAAAAAGGAAGAGTATATGGGACCAAGTATTTCAAAAATAATTTTGATAGGTTGGTGAAAGTGAAATCAATGGTGGATCCACAAAATTTCTTCAGAAATGAGCAGAGTATTCCTACTCTAAGGAAACAGAGGAAGATGTTCTAATCTCATTGGTATTTTCTAGTTTATCAAGAGTATTTACTCAATCAAATATTTTGCCTAAATGTTTTCTTGTTACTTTTTATTTATTTAGCATTAGTACTAGCTAAATGTATGTGTTTTGTGTTATTATAGGGGTGTATTGCGTTAATTAATAATAAAAACATATAAAAAAATTATTATGGGTATGTTAAGTGATTAACTAGAATTTAAAAATATATATATATATATATATATATATATATTTAAGATAAAAAGTGTATTTAAAAAGGAACATGATAACTCATCATCACATTGACCATTAAAGAGCAAAATATAAATGTATTTAACTAAATTTCGTCATTGATATGATTAAAAGTCAAAATTATATTGATACAAAAAGTCAAAATTATGTTGGTACTGATATAGAAAAACACACTCTAAACAATAAGGTCAAAGAAACACAAACTACTTTATATAAAATAGAAGAGGACAACCTAAAGTTGTTATAGAAGAAAACTTTTACATTATATGTACTATACATTGATTGATATACTTGCCTTTTCTTTAATTCTTTCATCCAACTTGTCTTATGTAAACAATAGTCTCACATAAAATAATATTAATGGAGAGTACATTTTTTTTGAGCAACTTTTACATATAGCAAACATAAAATTCATATTTGTATGTTATAGCAAAATTTGCATAATTGCGCTCCATAGCAAACATAAATATGTATATTTCGTTATACATATACAAAAGAAAGCAATTGTATAATCTGCTTTGGTATACATATACAAAAAGATCAATTGTATAAAGTGAGAGAGGCGAGTGAGCGAGCGAGATCTCGGAGAGTGACGAGCGAGATCTGGGAGAGTGACGAGCGAGATCTGGGAGAGGGGAGAGAGGGGAACGAAAATATATGTATATATACAATTTTCACGCATTTTATACATTTGCGTTTTTGTATAAAGTGAGAGAGGCGAGTGAGAGCGAGATCTGGGAGAGTGGCAAGCGAGATCTGGGAGAAGGGAGAGAGGGAACGAAAATATATGTATATATACAATTTTCTCTCGCTTTATACAAACACAAACGCATTTTATACAATTTGCGTTTTTTGTATAAAGTGAGAGAGGCGAGTGAGAGAGCGAGATCTGGGAGAGTGGCGAGCGAGATCTGGGAGAG
>JAJOOO010017815.1:0-28892 GCA_029582685.1 Solanum piurae
ATAAAAATTTGAAGTTGAAACTTTTTAAAAAAAAACAAACTTAAATTTTTTTTGGGGGTGGGTGGGGGGCGGGGTCGAGGGTAGGGGTAAAAAAATAAATTTTTGAAGTTGAAAATATTTTTTAAAAACAAACTTAAATTTTTTTTTGGGAGGTGGGGGGCTGGTAGGGGGATGGATGGGTGGGAGGGTCGAGTGTAGGGGTGAAAAAATAAAATTTTTGAAGTTAAAAATATATTTTAAAAACAAACTCAATTTTTTTTTCGGGGGGAGGGGTGGGTGGGTGGTCGAGGATCGGGATGAAAAAATAAAAATTTAAAGTTGAAAATATTTTTAAAAACAAACTTAAATTTTTTCCTTTTTGAAGGGGGTGGTGGGCTGATAGGGGGCTGAGGGGGGGGGGGGTTAGGGGGGTAAAAAAGTAAAAAATTGACTTTTTTTGGGAGGGGGTGGTGGTAGGGGGTTGGCGTAGGGGTGAGGGTGGGATAAAAAAATTAAATTCAAAAACAAGCTTTAAAATTATTATTTTTTTGGGGGGTGGTTGGGTGGGCTGGTTTGAGGGTAGGGACAAAATAAATTATGTTTTTCAACAAAAAAATAATTGTAATTTGAAGTTGTAAGAGAGTTTTGAAAAATGTTTTCCTTAAGTTTTGAAGGGAAGTCATTTTCCTTAAATTTGAGAAAAATGAGTTGATTTGGAAAATATTTTCCAAAACATTTAACCCAACCAAATATGAGAAAATTGGAAAACATTTTATGGAAATTGTTTTCCTCCATACCAAACACACCCCTAATTATCTCAATAATCTACATATAATTACCTCAATAATCTACAACTAGTTATCTCAATCAAGACAAAGAAGAACATAGATGATATGCTTAGGAGGAAGGAGTGCAGTAGCGAATCCAATATTATAGTTTTATAGGTTCTTCTATTGAAGTTCTTTCTAAGGTTATAAGTTCATATATCCTATTTATTTCAATTTTAATATATTTTTACATATAAATTTAAACAATATAAAAAATATTAAATTAAGATGAATTAGTCCAAGTGTACCCTAGGCAAGAAACACGAGACATAAGACATAACTATAATTATTGAAGGTGTTATAACATTAAATACAAAATTCCTAGTTTATTTTTTTCTATACGACAAACTCAGTACTGTACATAATGTGAATGTTCAACAAAGAGTTAAATGCTACCATTATGTAAAAAATAAGATTCAATCATGTACTATTTTGTTGGCTTCATGAAGATAATCATTTTCAAAATTTGTTGTAAAAAACAAGGTATGTCAAGATAATTGTCATAGTGTTTATGTCACGACCCAGACCGTCGTGATTGGCACCCACACTAACTCTCAGGTGGGAGAGCCACTATTACTACTCAAACCAAGCAACTAAACCAAAACTAAGACATTTAAGTTAAGGAAGCAAGTTAAATACTAAGGAAATAAATAGAGTTCTCATAAACTTTAACAAAAGTCTAACAATAATAAACTAACAATGCGGAGTATGCCTAGAACCTGAAAGTCAATGTACCAAAACATCTAAACAAATGATTCAAGTCTAAACAAGAAGGGATACATCCCAAAACTAATGAACTAATAATCTAACTAGAACAAATATCTATGTCCGGAAATGATGGACATAGACGAAAGAGAATCTCATGGAAGCCCGGAAGAATTGGCTCACCCTTGAATTCGAAGCAATGATCATAGATCTTCTACGTGAGGTCTGTCAGTAGCCTCTTGAAGATGCCCTGTACTCAACAATATAAGAGCAAGTGCAGTATCAGTACACAACCAAAGTGTACTGGTAGGATCACGCGGCTATCCCACTAGTGCAACATAAGCATGTCAAACAACATTATAATCACGTGCAAATATATCAACATATACAACATTATAAACTTGAAGTATCAACAACACATTTCAGATTTATCATCACATCATTGGTCCTCTCATGGAACCCAAATCCAAACAGTTAACATGCCGGAACGTGGCAATCCGATCACATATTTATGCCAGAATATGGAAACCGATCCCATATTTATTCTGAAACGTGGCAATCCGATCCAAGTTAATTATGCCGGAACGTGGCAATCCGATCCCATTCGCACACCACAATCACAAACACAAGTACATCATCAAGATCATACATTTAAGTCATGATTTCATGGTAACGATAATTCATCTATTTCATTTACAACAAGTGTGATCAACATTTCAACATTCATACATATACAAGTACCATAATGAAGCAAGAATAAGCATACATCACACGATCATAGAATCACAACAATCACCTACCTCAAAACAAGATTAAAACCCTAAGAAACTTGATCCTTCCCTTTCCGGATTCATTCCGCTTGTTCTTAGTCTACAAACAATCAATACAACATGGGAATCAACAAACAATCGCTAATTACCTGAAACTATAACAATTTTATGAACCCTAGATCAAACCCATGATCCCAATTATCCAAATAAGGGTTGTTTCCACCATAAAATCTATAACAAAACCTTCCCCCATCAATATTCACCCATTCTATTACGTTCTACAGATCGAAAAATGGATTCGGGAATTGAAAAGCTTACTTTTAGCCTCAAGATGGTGAAAAATGAGTAAGAGTCACCTGGGGTCGTTCCTTAGCTCAAAAAGTTAAAAAGTGCATAATGAGGTTGTTTAGGGGTTTATTAACGAGATTAAGTCACGTCGGGCCCGCTGCAACGACACTCGCCCTGCAGTAGCGACTCGGCCAAAGCGACCAGAACCCCCACCTCAGCGGCTTTCACGTAACAATGAGCTATTCGTCTTTTATCTATGATTAAGTCTCGTCATACCCGTCACATCGACCACCTTCCTGCTGCGGTGTCCCCGCTAGAGCGACAATTATCCCGCCAAAACGGTCCAAACAAAACCAGAGAGCTAATTAAAAGGATTCCAAAATTCCAATTCACAACACAGCTCTAACCCATGACAATAAAAAAATACCATTTACGCTAAGATCGATTTTGAGAGTTCTACTCACTCGAATTTAATTTCGTAAAGTCGTATGAATTCCTTAACGATTTATCTAACTACTCATGCAATCAAAATCACAATTGGTTCATCCGATTGCTACCAGATTTCCCTACACCTTAATGACTGCAATTTCGTCCAAATCTGGACTAGTTGGGAAAATCCAAATACTACGGAAAAAAATTCCGGTCCTAAATTTTCCCCCGTTGGTATTTCTATAATGACGGAAACAGGTCGTTACAATTTAGAAAAGTATTAGGGATAAAATAGTTACAGGCTACAAAAGTTCATTCAGCCTATTAAGCCAATATTGTGATCTTTAGCCTAGATGATGTCCTGCTCAAATAAGTCGGGAAACTACTCTCGCATCTCATGCTCGGTCTCCCAGGTAGCCTCCACAATTGGACGATGACTCCAACAGACCTAAACCACAGAATTAGCTCTCGAACACAACCGCCTCACACTTCTTGCTAAAATAGAAATTGGCTCCCCACCACTGTCAAACGATTATCCAACTCTCCTGCATCATACTGGGGCACATGAGACTCGTCGAGAACATACCGGTGCAATATTGAAAGATGGAAAACCGAGTGGATAACTAAAAATACTAAAGGTATATGAAACTCATAAGCAACCTCACCAACTACGCAGATAATCTCTAAAGGTCCAATGAACTGGGGCTAAGCTTTCCCAGTCTCCCATGTAACACCCAAAAATTTCTAAGTTACGACTCGAATCATTCTTCATTTACCTGTAGGGTCATATCGGGTTATTCTTAAATTATCCATATGTGTAAAGGTAGATCCTTTAGTGTGGGAATGATTTTGGATATAGATTAAGGTCACTAGAAACTCATAGCACAAATTTGAGTTGAAAGTTTCCTTACCAATTAAATTTTGACATAAGATTTTACTTAGGTCAACTTAAAACGAGTATATCTCTTAGAATATAAAAAGTTACGTGGCTCATAATCAATCAAATTAAAGGTATTTGAATCCTCTTTCCAATGCCACCAATCTCGCATCAATCCAAGTTTTAAGTAAAAAGTTATGACCATTTTAGTAACCTGATACAGTATTGTGACGAATTAGCCAACGGGAAAACATTAAAAGGGTTGTTTTTTCCTTGTTACCTCTAAGAAAACCATAAACTAATTTCTTTAATAATTAAAAACCCAAAAAAATCAGATTTTCATCTCTTAATACATCATTCTCTTCTCTCTCAAACCCTAAGACAAAAATCCTAAGGAAAAATCAAAGTAGAAGACTCCATTCATGATTATTTGAATCTATTTTAAGTTCTTTCAATCTTTTTTTATGATTCTTCTTCAATGTAAGTCCTTCTCCAAGAATTTTATTCTTTCCAACTCATAATTCTTCAAACAATTATGAATCACTAATGAAAATCATAATTTTTGGACATAGAGATTTCAAGAAAGTAACTCAAGAATCTCAAGAAAGGTTTTTTTGATTGTTCTTCTTCAAGCTAGGGTTTCAAGGCTTCTAACCAAGTCTTTTTTCAATATTATTCAAGATTCTTTAAGAACCTTATTCTTCCAGATATGTAAGGCTATCATAGTGTTTAACTAGTTCGTCCTCTCGCCCTACATCTACTTTCAAATTAGTAAAAGAGTAATCTTGGATTCTATCCCTAGATTTGAGTATTCTTGAGATGAGTTGATTTTGAGTTCTTGAGTTCCTATTATTTTTGAAATTCTATTTCTAATTATTGAATCTCTATATGTTACGCATTATGATTCTTGAGTTGATTCATTCATGTTTATATTTCATCATGAACCCTATGAATTGAGTTATAAATCATGAAAAGGTTTTTAAAGACACTTGAGTTCTTCAAGTGAGTTTTGAGAAAGTACAGATGAGTTTTGAGAAAAGAGTGTTTAAAACATGATTAGTATGGAAATCGAGTATGCCATCAATGTTTAAGAAGTGTGGTATTGATTAACGTTTCAAGAACACCTCATTCAATTCTTGGTGCAAACGATCGTTAAGCAGTATAAAACCGAACAAAGAGTTGGGGTCGAACCCACAGGGAGCGGTACGTGTTCAAATTCAGTTATGAAGTACAAATGTGGTTTAAATTATTATAGGAATAGAAATTATTGAAAAATACAAGTAAACAAGTCAAAGGGGGTGACAAAAAATATCAGATGGGGGTTTTGGTTTGCAATTATAAGCTATAACGCAGTCAAACAATGATGAAATAACAATGTAGAGAGGAATTATCGGGATGTGATCGATTATAGGCAAATTTCGCTATAAGGGTAATTGAAACTACTATTGAATAACTAAATATCAGTGGGTAGGCTGGGCTATGAGTGAAATAACTTTCTCTCGAACAACTACTTCGATTCACGTGATTTCTCTCGAACATTAACAAACTTAAAAAATAAGAACAACCCACAACCTTAATACATCCTCTCTCTCGAGCAAGATAGGTAGTATTTGGTTTGGGATTCACTCTTTCGAAATGAACCCACATCAACCCAATACCTAAAAACCATTAATCAAAAACTTTTGTTCAAAAGCTTCTTTCTCAAGCAAGCTAAGAACTCAAAGTTAGAACTGAATTTAGAACTACAATTCATAAATAAAAACACAACTAATGATTAAACCCACTTCAATATAGAATTTAAATTAGTAATAAACAATACCCATAAGTGTCCTTACTTTGCTCCTTAGTCCATATTTATGAAAATCAAGGCTTTAACATCAATTTATAGCATAAATTAGGCATTTGAGGACACTAAAACTATCAAATCAAAGCCCTAAATGAGTCAAAATCTCAGACTCATCATCACCCCCAACTTAAACTTTTGTTTGTCCTCAAGTAAAACTCAAGATCAACATTTGAATAAGGATGTCTACAAATAGTGTTGCATAAGACTCAACATAAATGCACAAAACAAGGTTCAAATTACTCATACAATGATCAATTGTGCACTCAAAGATTCAAATTGTGACTCACCATTATAAAAAATTCTCAAGTTCACAATACTTTCTTCAAATGCAAGTTCAAGCTCAACAAAGGTACTCAAATGCCCTCACAACAAATATGATTCCATATTCACACAAAATTTCTCAACCATTTAAAGTCCCGGAATCACATACAACTCTCACACTCACAAAGATGAAGACATGCATGACTTCACCCATAGGTTTGCCCTTATTGTCCAATCAACATTCATTTCAGCTCACTCAAGATTACAAAGGTCTTTTCAAGGTTTGTAACGGGGCTGAGTGTAAAGGTATGGTCATTTAGGCTTAGTGGCTTCTACCTTCATGAAGTATGGTCTGAACATCACTTTCTTCCTTTTCTTTATCATTTCAAACATGTTCAAAATCCACCCCATTATTCAACTTCATACGAACCACCGGATACCCCATTTATTTTGCAATATTCACTACTTTCTTTCACAACTTTTTCGGTCTTTTTCTTTGGTTTTTTTTTTTTTTTTTACATGGAGGGGTTCCATCTTTTTCAAAGCAATCACAAAATGGGGGATTTCTCACACTTCTTGATTTTCCTTCTCTTCTAACCACACCCCCAACTTAGGCTTTTGGCCTAAGTTGTCTATTCAAGCAAACCATACTTCATGAAAGTTATGGGTGAATGGATAAAGAGAGGTCACAATTGCTCAAATTTCTTCCAAGAAAAGGGTAAGGCTCAAAAGGTGCCAAGCAAGGTTCACACATCTCACAAGGTTGGCCACAAAAGAGGTCTATTGTAAAGTTGGGTCACTCTTCAAAATTCTTGCCTAAGATCATTTCAAATGCTTGCATCACTTAATCAACGGGACCAACGAGGAAAATTCTAGGTGTCATCACACACAATGTTTAAAGTAATCTCATAACACAAGACATTGGTACCAATATCAAACAAGACACCACACTTTCTAGCTAGCGTGCAATGTTCATCACAAGAGACTCATTCGACAACCGACTAGTCGCAATGAGATGCTAAAATTTCACATATTTCCTATGTAACTTCGTTTGCCTCATCATAGCCACACATTCATTTTGTTCAATTAGAAGCACTATTCTAGTCATCAGTATTGAACACAATCAACACTCAAATTTTCACAAGAACAACCACAATCACACACAAGAGAGGTGGAATTTTTTTTAATTAGGCTCAAAACCTTTTTATTCAAAATAATGGACCACAAACTCAAACATCTGCAATATCAAAATCCAACAACCAAGATATATAGATCAATAAACCCAATTTTCACAAAATAGTGATATACAAGAGATGGGTATGGAAATACCACACCCCACCCAACAAAAATAAGCAGTTGTCCTCAAATGCAACTAAAACAATAGAATAGTCAATAAAACAATAAAGAGGGAGGTAAAAAGTCATCTGGCTAGGCTAAGCCTGGGGTGAAGCATGCATCTCAGTCACTCTGTTTGTTTGGGCATCACTGCACGGTGTTACACTCTGAGGTTAGGCATCAGTGCCTGGTGTCTCACCAGCCTTTACTCCACTAGAGCCTGCCATGGTCGTATCTCTCAATGAGGCCTGAACAACTGAATCTACCATAGCTTCCTCCAAGTCATCCAGTCCTTAAAAAAGGTCTCCTCCTGAACACCTAGCTTCTACCCATCAAGTCTCATCCTCAGACTCTACAGCCGCATCATTAACTCTGACCTCATTTCTGGTTGTAGCCGGAGGCATATTAGAATGACCTGGAATATCTGTGCTCCGGTTATCATGGACCTCCACCATCCCAAAAATTAAAGACATATTAGTGGACTTCAACTGGTCCACATCTTTCCTCAATTCAACAATCACGGCCTTTAAGGTCGTCACCTCATGAGTAGCTCCCTGGCCTCTCTCACACTCATCTATCCTCACTGTGAGGGTATCAATAGAATCTTTGAGAGGTGTCAATGCAGCAACAAGAGCTCTCCCAATCATCCCGGGAACTATGGCCTCTAGCTAGGAGGTACGCATATCAATAGAATGGGCTAGGAGCCCCATCTTTAGCAGCATTGCCTAGGTTATTAGAGGCCTGGAGGCAGTAGTACCAATAGTAGATCTACGGGGTGGGGAAGCAGCAGAAGCACTTGGAGCCTTAGAAGGAGTGGAGCTAGAAGTACTTGAAGGCCCAGCGGCTGGAGTAGGCATGCCAGCCTCTGTAGGTAACGCAACAATATCGATTCACAGGGAAGTATCCACTGGGGCTGACCTTTTTCTCTCAACCACATCCTTCTAGTACTCGACCTTAATACGCCGAATGTCAATAGAAGAGGTAGGTGTCACCTCCACATCCATCTTCTAATCTCGAGGAACACGGGCCCATTTGCACAACTTGGTGATCAATATCAGAAAGGGAAGAGATGTTTTGCGCTGTTTGGCCCTCATGGCCATCTCCTGCTCAATGATTGCACCTAAATTAACGCGCTTCCCAATAATAACATATCCAAGACAGGCCGCCTTCTGGTGGCATAAGATAGACTCATTCTGGGACGGCATGATCGTACTACTAATAAGCTCGAACCAATACCTCACTGCCACATTGAGATCCTTATTTTCTATTGGCACTTCAGCCTTAATCCACCTAGGGGTACTGTCAGAAATAAGAGGAGCCAGCCAAACTTTTAAGTCATCCAACGCCTTTGTCTTGATCATATTCTGGCAGTCATCCCCAAAGTTATAAGTGCATCCCAAGATGGTGTTTATGTCCTCACTATCACATTTCACCTTTTTCCTTCGGACAATCACAAAATCCACTGGTTTGAAGGTTCTGACCTTCCTCTTCCCTTGGGGTACCAAGTCTCTGTAAGCTGAGTAGAACTCTCGGACCCAATTAGGAATATAGGGACCCTAGGGTTTAGTCAAAATCTTGAAGTTGTAGGACTTGAGGGTGCTCCATATCTCCTGATACCAGTCCACCACACCATATGTGGACAACCTCTTCTCCTCAATCATAGTCCTCAGTCCCTCATCCTTTAGTCTGTTGAGAGACCGAGGACGATGACCCTATACAGATGGCACTAGGACCATAGTTTGAGCTGAAGCTAGGGGAGGAGGAGGAGTCTGAGGCACCCGTATCCTAGATGGATCATGCATCTGCTTGGAGCGAAGTTCTGCTCTACGGGCATGTAGAAGCTGGTCATCCTCAGGCTCAGAGATTGAAGCCTGAGAATCCAGTGACTCTCCCTCATTGTCTGATAAAGTGAGGTAAGTCTCGTAGACTCTCTCACTGTCGGAGCTGACCTCCGATGACTCCACCACATGCACCTTGCCTTTTCGTTTTGCCTTTTCCTCCCTTTGTAGGGAGTTTGGATGCATTTGCCTTGGATCTAGTTGCATCCTCATTTATAACTACTCCTCTTTCCCGATTGAGGGGTGGTATGTATCTTCCTTAAACCTTGGGTCTAGCCATTTCTACGAACCACATAGAATAATGTTAGAAAAAGTTCAAGAAAAATGCAGAATTTCAGTTGCAGAAAGACTCACAGAACCATTCGTCGAGACGCCGAGTAACTTTGGCGAGCCAGATCGGGCTCGCTGAAAGTACCAGTGCAAAATTTTCAGAAAACAAGACAGTTCGGTGATGTTTAGGGCCATTCGGTGTATCGCCGACATGAATCAGCAAGCTAGAAGTAGGTCGCTAAAATTTATAGTGTGTTTTAGGGGTTAGGCGCAGAAAGAGCGATCAAGGAAACCTTTCAGCAAGTCACCAAGTGAACTCGATGAGCTCAGGCTTCCCGTTGAAAGTTACAGAACATACTCAACCAAAATTTAGAATTAAGGGCAATCTGAGTGGGACTTTGGCGAACCGTTGAACAACTCTGTGAGCTCGACGCAGCTCACCAAACAGCAGCAGGTATAGTAAGAAAATTCATACGAAAATACAAAGGGGGATATGATATAACCATAACGGATGCGTCGGATGGGCGTCAAGTGGTTGATATTATCCCTCCCAGACCAAAACTTCTTGTTTCCGGGCCGAATCACGGCCCAATGTGCCAGTTTTCAACCCAATTTCCCAAAATCAAGCTTGTAGCCCCCAAATTCAAAATCAAACACATACACTATTCAATTAACACTAGACCCATACTACCCATGCCCTCGGAGTACTCAGACTTCCCCCGATTTTACCAAAATTGGCCATTTGATGACTTTTTCCCTTAAGAATGACATCAAATGCTCCATCATTGGGAAAATTACGTCATTTAGCACAATTTGGGGTTGATTAGACTTCAGCCCACTGGACCTATTACATTTACACCGCAACCGAACAATTTAAACTCAATTTTACAAGCAAAAACATGGTAATCAATCACTTTAAAGCACTTTGGCACACATTTCAATTCAATACGGGCAAAACAACACTTAAACACGATTATAACAATTACCTTACACACAACAAGTACAATTTTACCTACTGCATTCAATTTCAACCACAATATTAAAGAATGGGGTTCGAAAAACCAACCTTTATGCTGAATTTCAAGTTTGAATAGATAGGAGGAAAACTTCCACAATTTTGAAGGTCAATTTCTTACAAAAAGCGGGTAAAACAATAAAATATGCAAGTTTAAAAGTTTGGGTGAGAAGTTACGAGAGTTACAAATGAGAGAAGATGAAGGATTTTGAAATAATAAATTGTTTGTCCCTTAAATCCTTTTAGTTCGTGGCACCTTAGGTGGAGTAAGTTGTGCTCGCCAAGCCACTCGGTGATGCGCCAAGTGGTTTTTTCCCTTATTGAGTTTTACAGAACTCCCATCAATTTGCGGATTCAAACGGAGGACAAAATTGGGCTTGCCAACCTGTTCGGAGAGTCTCCGAATAAGCATTTAGCCCTTCGAGTTTTACATAGTTCCCTTTCAAGCTTGGTGGTTTCAACGACGGTTCAAGTCGGGGCTCATCGACCTATTCGACGTGCCACCGACTGGATTTTGGCTCGCCAAACTACCCATTTTCCAATAATCTTCACTTTTCAACCTACACAATTGACACCCGTTATTCAAAATCAAAAACTAAAGCATTAAAAACTTGGGTTTCCTCCCAAAAAGTGCCTTAGTTAACATCCTGGCAGGATGAGGATACCAAATCAAGCTTCATTTTTAGGGTTTGTCATTGTGTCTTTAGGCAATTCCCCTTGTTGTCTTGGATTAAAATGAGAAGAAATTTGACCCATTTGGGTCTCCAGCTGATTAATAGAGACTGAGTGAAAGGTCACCGTCTGATTGAGAGTTGAGATATCCTTTTTATTCTCTTTCAACACTTTGTCTGACCCTTCAACCTTTTTGAGAATGCGTGAGAACATATCTTCTGTACGGCCACCTTCAAATTCCTTGGGTATTTGACACTCATAGGGAGGGACGTACCTGTCCTTGTCACCATCTCGTTCCTTCCAAGTGGCATTACGATCACACCATTCCCTTTCACGATCTCTCCATCCCTTATCTCTATTCTAACCCAGATTTTCACCCGACCTTGGATAGTTTGCACGATAACCTCCTCCTTGATTAGCAAAAAGTTTACTTCTTCATTGTACAACGCTTCAAACTAAGCTTCTTCGGGGTTCACTCCACCAACACCCACAATAGTAACACTCTTTGTACCAATACCCATGACATTTTTAGCCAAGATATCCAGCTGGGTCATCATTTTGGCCATGTTTTGGTCTCTCTCTTGATTCTTTTCGATCTGCTCTTTTGTGATTCTAAAAGTGAGAGGAGAGACTTGGTCTTCACGAGTGTACCATGCCCTATTGATCTTGGTCATGCAATCAAGGAATTGAGACGCTACTTCATAGAGTTGTTGCATTATACCATCGGGAACAAGTTGATCAATAACTACATTATTCACTTATTCGACGCTCCCATAGAAGTATTGCAGCAGCACATCATTTGGAAGTCCATGAGTTGGGCATTGCAGCACCAACTTCTTAAACCTTAGCCACATCTTGTGGATTGGCTCACCATCAAGCGTTTAAAACCTTGGATGCTATCTCTGAGTGTCATTAGTTTTGATGGGGGGAAGAATCTCACTTGGAATTTTGTGATCAGCTCATCCCAATAGGTGATGGAGTCCCTTGGTAACTCAGATAACCATTTGGTAGCTTCACCCATCAAAGAGAATGGGAACAACCTGAGACGAACTAATTCTTGTGATATGTTCTTAAATGAGAATGGACCACAAATGTCCATGAAGTTCTTAATATGCTCATGGGGATCCTCATGAAGCAGTCCCCCAAATAATCCTTTCAATTGTAGGAGCTGAAGCATTGTGCTAGTGATGTGAAAAACAATGTTTCCTTCAGCTGGAGGTAGACGAATGGCACCAACACCACCCAATTGGATTGGGTCATTTACATCATTGAAGTTCCCAATATTGTCTTGGTGGCCCACTTGGCTACCATTACTCATGTTTACGCTAATTTTTTCCTCTGTTCAACACAAGCAACAAAAAACAAAAACTAAAGTAAGTCTATTCAACTACATACAAAAAGATCAAAATTTAACTTTACTAAAAGAATGTCAAACAACACCACTCCTCGGCAGCGACTCCATTTTGATTAACATTTCAAGTACACCTAATCCAATTCTAGGTGCAAACTATCGTTAAGTAATATAAAACCCAACGAAAAGTTGGGTTCGAACCCACGGGGAGTGGTACGTGTTCAAATTCAGTTATGAAGTACAAATGTGGTCTAAATAGTTATAGGAATAGAAATTATCGAAAAGTAATAGTAAGCAAGTCAAAGTGGGTGGCTAGAAATGTCAGTTGGGGGTTTTGGTTTGCAATTATCAGCTATAACACAGTCAAATAATGATGAAATAACAATATAGAGAGGAATTCTCAGGATGTGATCGATTATAGGCAAATTTTGCTATATAGGTAATTGAAACTACTAATGAATAGATAAATATCAGTGGGTTGACTGGGCTATGAGTGAAATAGCTTTCTCTTGAACAACTACTTCGATTCAAGTGATTTCTCTCCAACATCAACAAGCTTAACAAATAAGAATAGCCCACGACCTGAATACATCCTTCTCTATCGAGGAAGATGGGTAGTATTTGGTTTGGGATTCACTCTTTCGAGCTGAACCCACATCAATCCAATACCTACAAACCATTAATCAAAAGCTTTGGTTCAAAAACCTCTTTCTCACGCAAACTAAGAACTCAAAGTTAGAACTGCATTTGCAACTACAATTCATAAATAAAAACACAAATAATGATTAAAACCACTTAAATATAGCGTTTAAATTAGTAATAAACAATACCCATAAACTAATTCAACCCATAATCACATAATCACACCCCAAGAATTGGGGTTTTAGCCACATATCATAAAAATAGAAAAGCGGTTACCTAATGCATTAGCCATGATCTGGGTAAGAGTCTCCAAGTCTTTACAATGATTTCTAAGAATGAAATTCAAAAACCCACTTTCAAATCCTCCAAAATTATACAATTCGAACTCAAAAATCTAGAGAAAACTCTAAGTCTAGAATGTGAATTGTAATATCTAGGAGAGAACTCCTCACAATTACATTTAAAATCCAATTCATAGTTTCACAAAATTTGGCCTGAGAAGCCATTAGGCGAGGTAAGTCAAGAACGCCGAGTGGTTCAGGGATCCGCTCGTTGCTCTCTTCCATCGCCTTTTCACATTGGTTCTTAGAATCCTCAAGTCCTGTAACTTTAGGAGATCCATTTGTCATCGCGGAGCCGATCAGTGATTCGCCGACTGACCATTTCTACCACCGACTTGGTTTCTTTTCTTAGGGTTGGCACACTAGAACTTTAGGCGGTTTGAAGAGCCACTCGGCGATTTGCTGAGTTGTCTTAGCGATAATCATGATTGTTCTTCTTCACTTCTTCAGATTTTTTTGTTCTTTTTTTTTGCTTGTTAGTGTCCTTACTTTGCTCCTTAGTCCACATACCTAAAAATCAAGGCTTTAACATTAGTTTTGGCATAAATTGGGCATTTGAGGATACTAAAACTATCAAAACAAAGCCTTAAATGAGTCCAAATCTCAGACTCATCAGGTATCTAGATATACTATCAATTGTTTATGTAGCATGACTTCCCGAGTCATCAATGATCACATCACAATATGATTTTGATATATTTTTTAGAAAGTGTTTTCAAGTATGAATTGAGTAAGAGTATAAGGAAACTAAGTATTCCCAAAGGTATCATTTTTTACATTGCTAAAAGAAAAACTTTGATATCTAAATGAGTTATGAGTTCAAAGATATTTCTAGAGCAGTTACCTCTTTTAAGAAGATAGTTTCAGAAATTATCTCAAACCAAAGGAAAAGTATATTTTTAAACATTGAGCATGAGTATATATTATTGGGTGTAGTATTGAGCACTGATATGGGGATGTGTTCAAACAACTCACATTCCTCATAAACCATGTATGCCAACATGGTACATGACCATACTTTTTAGATGAATCCTAAGTGTCTTCGAGTAGAGCTTAGTGGATCCACTTAGTTGAGGTTTTCTATACCCCCTCAAGGTATAGGACAGTTTGGCATCGTGGGAGAGACGTTGTATCATCATGTAGCTTATCGTGATAGTTGTCGATTAGAGAATCTCCCCATAGAGTTAAAGTGTATTTATATATATCACTTATTATGTTGAGTTCAAAGATGAGAACGTATTTTGTAATGTTTTAAATGATTTACCTCCTTTATTTCTTTACATTCAAGTTGAGTACATTGTTATCTAATGTGGTCCTTTCTTTTAGTTATTTGTTATTCAGCTATATTACTTACTCGTACATTCAATGAACTGATGACATTCGACCTGCATTTTTTAATGATGCAGATACATGTTCTTATGATCCTCAACAAGAGTATGTTGAGATCACTTCATCCGCTCGCCTGCTTATGAGTGAGACCTCCTAGGTTTCGGAGGACTCCAGTTTTATGAGATGTTAGTAGTAGTTCTTTTGAGGAGTCGCGGGTCTTGTCCAGACACTCATCTTTATACAGTAGAGGCTTTATAGATAGACAATTTTTGAGAATCTTTCAGTTTTAGATGTTTTATTTAAAACTTATGTGTCATACTCATTGTATTCAATGAAGTTTTGAGATTCAGTAAAATGTATTTCAACGTTTCTTTTAATTTGATGCTTATGTATGCTTGATTTAGTCTTCCGCTTGTAGTCAGCCAGGATGAGGGTTCTCTTGAGGACCATTAATGGTTATCAAGTGCCAGCCACATCAAGGGTGGAGGCTCGGGTCATGACTGTAACACCCCAGAATTTTTTTGAACTAAGACACGAATCGTTCTTCGTAGTGAGTGAGACTTTACCAAGGAATTAAAAATTTCTTAAGTGTTAAGGTAACTAGATGTAGCACCTTGAGTTCCAAAAATAATTAAATTGGAAATAGCAAAATCTGAAATTTTGAAGTTAAGCTAGGTATGAGTTTTGGGTCGACTTCAAACGACCATAACTTCTAGCTCAAGATGGGTTAGGTGTTATCCAGATACCGTAAGGAAGATCTTTGAATTAACTTCCAACACCACCGAGTTTGCTCAGTTTCGAGTTCGTATGAGGGAGATATGTCGAGAAAATGATCAAAATGGTCCTTAATGTATGGCTTTGATTCCATTTGGTCTTTAATGTATGGACTTGATGGAAAAGGTCCTTTATGTATCATAAATTGTGATCAATTTAGTCCTTAACCCTAATATTAATATATTTCTTTTTTTTTTCCATCAAAATATACGAAATATGTAAAAGATGCGCTCGTTCAAGACTTTCCTTCCCCTGTTTCCAAAAATTCCAAAATGGCACATCAATATTTTTTAACCAAAATGGCAAAATTGCTCCTGACGGAGTAATTTTCTTCTGACAAAATTAATGCCGTTACTCCTTTAAAAAATATAAAAATCACTGTCGGTCCAAAATAAAATTCTTTAAAATCGCTGATGTGAAATTATTTTTTAACAACGCTGCCCCAGCAGCGTTTAAAAAATAGAAATAGCTGCTATAGCAGCCATTTTCTTAAAAAAGTTTAAATTATTTTTATTAAAAATTCCCGAGGCGAGGACTGCTTAAACAAATAATGGGAAATCGCTCCACGTGTAGCGATTTTAGTTATTTTTTTTTAAATAATCGCTGGCATTAAAATTTTTTAACTAAAATCGCTAGCGATTTCCCATTATTTTTTAAGCAGTCCTCGCCTCGGGATATTTTAATAAAAAAAAATTTGAACTTTTTTAAGAAAATGGCTGCTATAGCAGCTATTTCTATTTTTTAAACGTTGCTAGGGCAGCGTTGTTAAAAAAAATAAATTCATAACAGCGATTTTAAAGAAAAAGGAAAAAAATTAGACCTGCAGCGATTTTTATGTTTTTTAAAGGAGTAACGACGTCAATTTTGTTAGAAGAAAATCGCTCCGTCAGGATCGATTTGCCCTTTTGGTTAAAAATAATTGATGTGCCCTTTTGGAATTTTTGGAAACCGGAGAAGGAATGTCTTGAATGAAAGCATCTTTTACATATTCCGTATATTTTGATGGCAAAAAAAAAAGAAATATATTAATTTTAGGGTTAAGGACCAAATTGATCACAATTTATGATACATAAAGGACCATTTCCATCAAGTCCATACATTAAGGACCAGATGGAATTAAAGCCCATACATTAAGGAGCATTGTGATCATTTTCTTGAGATATGTCCGTTCGAAGTTGGGCTGTCTAGATAAGGAAAGTCAAAACTGGATTTTAGAGGGGTATTTTGGTCTTTCCTTACCCAATCACCTTTAATTCATTTTTAGTAATATTTTAGGAGTCTAATCTGATTAGGTTCAGTTTTATAATCCTAGTTTACGCCTAGCGTTTTAGTTGAGAGTTCAAGAAGAGAAAAAAAGAAGAGAGATTGGAGAAAAAAGAAAGGATCGAAGCGTTTGTCAAAATTCTTGAGAGTTGTTGTGGATTGTCGCTATGAATTTGATAACTAAGAGGTATGTAAGCTTCCATAGTGGTCGCCATGAATTTGATACCTAAGAGGTATGTAAGCTTCCATAGTGTTGGGTTTGTTCACCCACACCCCAAACATATTATTTTCAGCAAAGTTTCATTCTCAAAAGTTAAAGGATTTAAGTTCTTGATAGGTGTTCTTGAAGTTCATTCTAAATCTTGTTTTGTTAGGGTTTTGATGATTTCTTAAGATGAAAGTCATTGTTTTGAGTGGATTAGTGTGTACTTAGGTTAGGTAATTGAACCTAAGGAAAAGTTGAGAAAGAAATCGATTAAAAGCGATTCAAGATCAGAAAACGAGAGGAAAAGTTCGCCAGTTTTGCCTGGGGCAATGCTGGCGCGACACGCCCCCATTGCACCAGAAAGGCTGGGGTAACGCGCCAGCAGTGCGCCAGAATGAGCCCCAGTAACTTAGGGGCTGGCGCGGCACGCTAGGACGCGCCAGGGCCGCCTGCCCCCACCCTTTTTCCGTGGTCTAGCCTATCTAAATGATTCTAAAGTGTACTAACACTTCCTATTGATTCTAAATACTCTAAATGACTTCTAAACATCTAGAAATCATCCATGAACATGAATCATAACCTTGAATCAATAAATTCAAATTCAAGGTAGAGTTAAGAGTTAAGACTTGAGAGTTCTTTCGAACATTTGGATAGTCCCTTTGAGTTTTCTTTGAAGAACCTTCTACAAATTTAAATAAATTTTTTCAAGACTCGAGCAAGTGAGTATGGGAATGAGGAGAATGTATTCATGAGTCCACTTTATCATCACGATATCCTTCCTATCATGAACCATAACTCTTGAATTTATAATTCACATTCAAGAGAGGCTTAAGAGTAGAGTTCAAAAAAGTCTTTGAGTTCAATTGTGAATCCTTTGAGATCAACTAATGATTTGAACGAAGTTTTGAAGAATTAAGTAAGAGAATGATAAGAGTCATATACATGAGTTCCATATTGATATTTTGACCTTCGAGTCAAGTCGTTCATGCCCATAAATTCCACATGAACTCCATAAGTTGAGTATCTATGAGAGGAGTAGTATCTTCATTTCCTATGTCTTAAGTATTGAGTTTCTAACCCATTTGAGAAGTATCTCTGAGTCCTTGAGTTGAGTAGTTCATGCCCATAATTCCGCATGAACCCTCTGAGTTGAGCATTCTTGAAATTAGTAGTATCATTGAAGTTCTTGAGTTCCTAGTATTTGAGTTCTATCTATGGCTATTGAAAACCTTGCATTGATTCGTTCAAGTCCATAATTCGGCGTAAACCATATTTTTAAGAAGTCTTTTACAAATGTTTAAACTTTGTTTTAAGACTTAAGCTTTGAAGTTGAGTAAAGAGTAAGAGTAAAGTTCATTTTCTTTAAAATGATATATGGGAACTAAGTATTCCCAAGAGTAAATGTTTTCACATTTAATATGAGAGGAAACTGAGATTTCCAAAAGAGTTTTCAGCAAAAAAGGGAACATCAATTCCAAGAGAGCTTTTAAGCTAGGTTTTGAGTAATTATCCCAAACCAAAGAAATAAGTTGTTTTAATAACATATGAGTTAAGTATATTTTTTGGGAGTAGTATTTAGAACCGATATGGGAATGCGAGTGCATATTAACTCAAGTCTCCATAAACCATGTAGTCATCATGTGTATTAATGGGTCTTACTTTTTAGATGATCACATAAGTTAAGCTAGTGGATCCACTGAGTTAAGTTGTTCTATATGACGACAAAGTATAGGACAGTCTGGCAGCGTGATGGTAAAGACATCGTATCACCATTTAGGCTCATAGTAGTGGTTGTCGGTTAGAGAAACTCCCATAGAAACTATATTACTTTATTATATAAGTAAAGTTGAGTTTGTTATTGCATATTTTTTAACGAACTAAGTTGTTTTTATTGTTTATAAAACTTTCCATATATTGCATGTGTATTGTTGCTTTATATTGAGTTGCATACCCAGAGTTGAATATCATATATTTGAGTTGAGTATCTAATCTCTGCGTTGAGTAACTTATTCTTGAGTACTTCTGAGTTGAGTAAGTTGAGTAGTTTTAAGTATCCTTGAGTATTCCTTGTGTTGAGTAAGTTTTAAAAGGGGTAAGTATGTTTCCATTTTTATCAAGTTCAAGCTTATGTTATGTTTCAGAATTCCCCTTACATGCTCGTACCTTCCATGTACTGAACCATTTGGCCTGCATTTTTTCATGATGCAGACACAAATATTCAGGATCATCACCAGGAGCTTCGTTGATATATCCGAGAGTTCAAGTTAGCTATGGTGAGCCTCTTTGCTTCCGGAGGATTTCATTTACCTTTCAGTTATATCAGTTGTTAGGATGTCGTGGGTCTTGTCCCGACTTCCATATTTATCAGTTAGAGGCTTCATAGATAGTCAAGATAGTTAATTCCACTATTGTAATAGATGGCTAATTGAGACAAGTCTAGACTTCCGCACAAAAGCCCTAGAAAACCTCAGCGGTGACAATCTCATAAACACCCCGAGCATCTTCTACTCTCGTAGTGGCATCACTCCATCTAAATCATATGGTTGAGCGGCGGCTGGTTCTGGTGGCAGATGAACTTCTGGAGCCGCTAGAGTAGGTTGACCAAGTGGTGTTGGAGCAGGAGTTGGGTCTGCTGATTCATACCCCCTATGGCCGCTAAAATGTAGGCGAGAATCACCTGAAGGTATAGAGTGGAAGCTGGTGCAGGTGGCGGTTGGGCTGGTCCCGGCTCCACCGTATGAGGAGGAACATGATCTACCTGAGACTCCTCTTCTGGGTTCGAAATACTGTCTCTCTTTCGGGGTGGTGTTGCAACCCAGCCTCGACCTTGGGGTCAGCCTCTACCGCTAGCTGGGGCTCTTTCTGCGGGCCAGGGTGCATCAGCCCTAGCCTCTCTACCGCGGATACTAGCCATCATGTGAAAGAGTGAAACAATTGAGATCTCATGAAACCAACTAGACATACGATAGACGTAAATGATACAAAATAGGAAATATTCCTAACAACATCATGTAGCCTCCCGAAGATAAGTCACGGACGTCTCCACGCCGATCCATAGGACTCTACTAGATGTTAGCATTGTACAAGTGAGACATATGAACTTGGGCTCTAATACTAACTTGTCACAATCTAATTCCACGAGTCATGATGTGCCTACTATAACCCACTAGTAGGCAAGCCAACCCTCATTCCGGAACTACAAGTAATGGGATTGAGGGCAGAAAACTAAACTCAAACTAAAACAATAACTTAAATAAATGGGAGCAAGTGCAGCCTCGTTAGCCTGCTCAATCATGGAGGGAACAAATTCCTCAACTCTAGAAGCAGGTACATTAGGCGAATAAGAAAGTGACCTATTTTTTATAACATTGCATGTGTGCCTCAACACTAGAAGCATGCACATTAGGCGAATAAGAAAGTGACCTATTTTGCATAACATTGCATGTGTCAATAGGGGACGGGAGACAAGAGTAGAAATAGAAGTAGTATGGGTGGGGGAGCTAGCTATACCTCCCGGCTCACCGGCTGGATTGGGAAGTGTAGTATCAACGTCCATACCTTCTAAATTGACATCTGGGGATGTATCCACCAATGATGTCCTCTTCCGATCAGACTGGTCCTTTATATACTCAGCCTTAATCCTCTTGATGTTAGTAGATGAGGTAGGAGTCACCTCAATATCGGTCTTTGCCACAAATGGCACTCTAGCCTGGTGACGCAGATCACTGTTGAGAATTAGAAAAGGCAACGACGTCTGACTCTGTTTGTCCCTCATGGACATCTCCTGAGCGATAATGGACCCCAAATTTTGCCTCTCCTAATGAATTATGCACCCTAGAAGTGCAGCCTTCAGAAGCTGGACGATGGACTCATTTTGGGATGGCATCAAGGTGCTGCTAATAAAACCAAACCAATACCTAGCAACCACATTCAAATCCCTCTTCTCAATCGGAACCCCCGCCTCTATCCATGGTGGTGTAGCATCAGAGAGTAATGGGGCCAACCATCTCTTCTAGTCAACTAAGGACTTGGTCTTGATCTGAGTAGTCAACAAATGTATTGTAGGGACTGTGCACACAAGCAAATCATTGATGTCTGTCTCTCATCATTTAAATTTCTTCCCACGCACCTCAACAGACTCTATCGGTACCACCGACTCAGCTTTCTTCTTTCTTTTTCGGAAGCAACTGTGCATAACTCTCGTAAAACTTTCTAACCTAAGTAGGCACGTACGGAGTTTGGGGATTTGTGAATTGCTCAAATTTATGAAACCGGACTGTCTCCCACATTGCTGGATATATATCCACTAAAGTATCTCTTGACAACCTCTTCTCCTCCAGAATTATATGCATACCCATGACCTTCAATCGGTTCATAGAGCGTGCAAGAAGTGTTGGGGTCAGAGGCACTTGGGGTGCCTATTTTGTTGCTTGTGCTAGAGGTGGTGGAGGTGTCGGGAGTGCTGGATTTCTTGTTGGATCATGAAGCACCTTGGAGCGTATTTCAGTACATCTTCGTTTCAATGTTTGGTCATCTGCTGGCATTGAATCATAAAGTGGAATCTTAGACCCCACATCATCCTCACTCTCAGAATTTGATGTGGTGAGGTGGGTGGAATATACTCCCATGCTATCAGAGCTAGAACGACTCGAACTGGGCTACGCTGACTGCTTTCCCTTTCCCCGACCACTTTCTTGAGTGGGTCTAGGTCTAGTAGATCGAGGAGGTGCAACCTCTGCAACAATAATAACCCCTTTCGCCCTTTTTTGGGGTGGTGCACCCTTCCTTGGAACTTTCGGTCCAGCCATATCTGTCAAAATGAGCAAACAAAATGCATGCCATTGCAAAGGATTAGTGCAACATCAATTTTCTGAAAGTTGTAGGAAAAGTCGCCAAACCACTCGGCGAGTCACCGATATCATTCAACGGGCAAGAAATGTTTCAACGAAAGTAGCAGAACACAATAGCATCAATTCAACACAAATTGGTGAGGCAAAAAGTCATTCGACGAGTCACCAAACTTGATCGGAGAGGCAAAAGTGGCTCG
Organism: Solanum piurae; assembly: GCA_029582685.1. NCBI lineage: Eukaryota > Viridiplantae > Streptophyta > Magnoliopsida > Solanales > Solanaceae > Solanum > Solanum piurae. The sequence continues at coordinate 22,065 of JAJOOO010017815.1, forward strand.
CTGAAAATCATATAATAAATTCACAAAAAACTAGGCTTCAAGAAGGCGAAGTTAAGGTTATTTAGCGAGCACATGCATATAGCCAAAAGTCACTGAATAATTCAGCACTGATTCAGGTCAAGTAGGCGATAGATAGACCATTCGGCGAACTACCGAGTCACTAGAGAGCTCTACTCAGCTCGCCAAATGGACCGACGCGTCTAATTCCAAGCCCAATTTTTCAATTTTTTCAACCATCAACCTACGACAATGAAATTAAAACACAATCCTACGCAGTTCAAGCCTACCCACTATGAAATTTTAAGTCGGGGTATTCAGACTTCCCCTAATTTCTTTAACATCAACCAAACAATGAATTCTCCCTTAAGAATGACATCACCCAATCCATCATTGGGAAAAATCAAGAAGTTCGGTTGAAATTGGGTTACTCAGACTTCACCCACACAAAACCCAACAAACCACAACACCAATTCAAGCATATTTATCGCAAAACTCAACTAATATTGCCTAGCCAAATTCTCTAATATGCTTGATTACAAATTCAATTTCAACGAGAAATTTTTACAAACCATCAAACCATAGAATGTATCCATGAACTACTCAAAAGCATGGTCAATACCATTTATGTAATTAAAGAAAATATCGAAAACCCACCTCATATGATGACACAAAAATCAAGTTGGCAAGGAGAGATGAGTGGACACAACTTCATATTCCGATCACACGAGAACATCCATAAGATATAAAATAAAAATAAGTAATCTAGAGGTTTATTCAGAGAGTGCATGAGTTTATAAGTTCAAAATAATAAAAGTTTTTAAATTTAAAACCGTTGGAAAACCATGAACCTTTAGTTCCTCCCATTTTCGGCGATGATTACTAACTTCACCAACTCACTCACCGAATCACCGAGTGGAACTTAGTTTGTCGAAATTTACATCAAACTAGACCCTCGATAAGCTCAGAATGGCTAGATGGATTGGGCTCGGTGAGGCACTTGAGGTGTAACTGAGTGAGCCATTGGCTCGCCCATTCGCCTTTTCCTCCCAAAATTCAAATTTCACCTGCACATCCAACAAATGTTATTCAAATAACACGAAATGAAACTTGGGTTGCCTCCCAAGAAGCGCCCTATTTAATGTCGTGGCACGACGTGACCATGTGATCATTTCTTATTTTTGGTTCACTAAAGTATAACTTGGGAAACCCCCTTTTGGTCTTGGATACCGAGTATGATGTGACCATTTGGTTAAGAGAATGGATGTCATCTTTCATCTCCTTGAGAACCTTGTCCAATTCTTCCACCTTATTCAAGATACGAGAAAGCATATCCTCGATATGGATGTTCTCAGGATCATTCCTTGGTTCTTTTCGCTTTTGACGTTCATGGGGAGGCACATAGAGATAATTGTCACCATCTCGATCCCTATAATTTTTACCATGGTCACGCCATTCATGATCTTGATCTCTTAAAATATCATCGCGATCTCTATTCAAACCTTAATCTCCACCCGACCTTGGATTGCTAAGATGAGAACCCCCACTTAGTTTGCCAAGAACTGCACTTCTTTATTGTACATGGCTTCAAAGTGTGCGTCATCAGGGTTTACATAACTATTAGTACCGACTGCATTCACAACCTTGTGATAACTTCCCATATGTTTCGTCAGTAGGTCCATTTGAGTCATTATCTTGGTCATGTTTTCATTTGCTCATGGTTCTTTTCCGTTTGTTCCTTTGTAATCCAAAGATTCATAGGAGACACCTGATCTTCTCTTGTGTACCATGCATGATTAATTTTCATCATCTCACCAAGTAGGGTTGAAGCTATGTCAAACCGTTGTCTCATGATTCCGCCTCAAATGAGTTGATCAGCGGCACCTTTGTTGACCGTGTGGAGACTCCGATAAAAATATTTCAATAACACATTGTTCAGTAACCCGTGAGTCAGACATTGGAGCAACAACTTTAGGAACCTCAACCATGTCTCATAAATAGGTTAACCATCAATTTATTTGAAGTTCTAAATATTATCCCTCAACTTAACTATCTTCGAAGGAGGGAAAACCTTTCATAAAATACTTTCGTGAGCTCCTCCCAAGAAGTTATCGATTCCCTTGGTAATTTAGTCAACCATTTTGTTGCCTATCCCATTAGATATAAAGGAAACAAATGGAGTCGGACTGACTCTTTAGTGATGTTCTTGAAGGAAATGGGTCCATATACATCCATGAAATTTCAGATGTGGTTATGAGGGTCTTCAAGAGAAAGTTCTCCAAAGAGACCATTCATATTCCACAACTGCAACATAGTGCTGGTCACATAAAACACCGCATTGCTGATAGTTGAGGGCAATCGAATAGCACCCGCACTCTCCAACTGATCCTCATTGACATCAAGCAGTGTTTTGATGTCGTCATTATTCCCAAGTTCCCTTGCATTGCTCCTATTCACACTATTTTCTTCACTTGTTTTAGAGCAGCCAACAAGAAACCAAATATGATAATTCAACTATAATAAAATTAGTTCACTGTAACACCCAAAACTAGTAGGTGAAACTAGAGCCTTACGTGAGAGTTTTAAAGTTTTGTGTGTGGGTTAGAATCATAAAATGGCTTCCTGTACTTAGAATGAAGTGTTTAGGGGTTAAACATCAATGTACGACTCCCCAAGAATAAACCAAGGGCCCTTGAGGAGGACCCTAATGCCTAACCCCCAAAGTTGCCCAAAAGGTGACCTATGGGGCGTAGGTCCATCCACACCTTGTGGATGAGATTCATGGCTCAAGCCTCAAACCAACACGTTGCAGACCACGAGCCACGAACCAGAAGGACGGGACATTATACCACCCATGGTTTGTGGGTCATGGTCGTATGTCCTCCCTGCAACACTGTCCTAGTCTCGGCCAAGGTAACAGACTTTTATGTAATTTCCTTTTTGGTTAGTTTGTTAAGGGGTCATTTTAAATTGTTTTAATACACTTATATAAGACTTTTTAAGTCATTAAAAACCTCATACACTTCATATAATCCCAACATACCAAATCAAAACAAAATCTTCTCTCTAGAACTTCAAGGAAGAAGAAGAAGATCAAGTTAGGGCTTGAAGATTGAGGATTTTTCACACGAATTTGTAGGATTTCTTCACCTAAGGTATGGTACTCTTTGATCCATGGATAGTTTTCATCCATGTAGTCCCTTCAAACTCAATTTCAAAACTTACAACTCTACCTAAAAAGATAGGGTTTTACTCCAAGTCATGGATTCACTTCAAAAATGATTTTAATGGTTTAATTGATTTATGTTATGATCAAATTGATTATTTAGTAATGTATTTATGGTGAATTCTTCAAGAATCCTTGAATTACCCTAATTTCTCAAATTGCATCTTAAAGTGTGGGTATTGATTTATGCAAGTTGAATGCTATAAAATTATGAATGTGATGAATTGATTTACTTGAATTATGTATTAATTGAGGAATTTATATAATTTGGATGTTGAATTTCCTCCAAGAACCCATGAACCCCCATGGCCCCAATTTTTGACTTTGTGATGTGGGTGAAATGTGTTGGGATGAACATTATGAGATTTTGTTGTATTAGTGAAGTTATTTGAATAATGTTACCATCCATATATAATGTAGTAATTTTAGATAGGTTGGTTGAATGTGATCTATAGTCCTTGAAGGGAAAAACATAAGAATTAGCTATATGTATGAGACTTGTGTGTATGCAATTGGATTGCTTTGAGAGTAAGTAATACACTATAATCTAATTGTTGTGTTGATTGGATGATTATATTCATGTACACACTTAGGTATGCATATACTATAATGTGAAAGGTTTGTCACATGTAGTGATTCTAAGGTTGGAAGACTAATCTCACCTAATGAATCTAGGATCTTTAGTATGAGTTATATGGATTGAATGTCAAGACATTCTTCCATAATTATCAACTTAAGTCAAAATATAATATGAACTCAATGGAAATTAATGCTTAGCACTGCGTGGATATGAATATGAGATGGAAGCTTATACGATAGTTGAGTCCGTCTTTCCAAATGGGTTCCTTTTACACTAGTTGAGTTTGGGTTCCCAAAATAGGTATCTCATGAGATAGAAACCTTCTACCTTAGTTGAGTCCCGGTTTCTAGAAGCAATCTCCTTATCTAATAAACTATGTGCCCACATAGGTTATAGCTAGTGGATCCACTTAAGGAAAGAGTTCGGTTCTACCTTAGGCAAGTAGGAAAACCCCTTTTTCGTTGTGGGGTAGACAACAAATTCCATGATTAAGCTCTCATGGTGTATGTCGGTTAAAGCTAATTCCCACAGGGTCAAGTGTAGGATGAACATGGGTATTCAACAAGTACTACTTAGTGTGGGTAGGGGTATGTGACTTCATCCATGCATCGCACAAGTAGGCTTTGAGACTAGTTATGGTAGGTACCTCTTTTATCATAATCATTCATGTAATGAATGTTCTTGTGACTAAATGGAAATTGCATTTGATGTAAAGGCTACTTGTAAGGTTATATGCTAACTTGCATTGTTGCCATGAGTTGCTTTCCTTGATGTGGTTGACTAAAAGTGAATGTTTCCTTGTCTATGAAAAATAGGCTAAGGATGAGATAATCAGATGGTAAACATGAATGAGGATCTAAAATGACTTGCTTAGTATGGATGGGATTATGGGATCTTATCCATACATTGCACAAGTTTTCCTTGAGGTGGCTCATGAAGTGTTTGTCTCATGTCATGCTAAAACTAGATAGTATTGACTATGTATATGTTCCTAATGGTATTTATTATACTCACTAGTTGTGATTGTTGTCTACCAAGCTATAGTCTATATCTCTTGATGATGTCTTTTATCCTTATGACTTGTGTTTTCACACTCTCTTCAAAATGATGGCTTAAATTAGCAAAGTGCATGCATTAAACTAAAATGTCCCTTTTTGCATGTTTTCAAAGGTTTTTATGCATTGCTATCATACTAAGTGCATTCTTGTACTAACCTATATTTTTTTCTACATTTTACACAAAGTGTAGGGTTTAGCGATATCGACTTCTATCTTGGTGGCTAGAATTATAGTAGATCAAGAAGAAGAAGTTCGTGAGTCCTCATAGCATTCGAGGGCTTGACCATTATGTCATTTAAGTATTTTTTTTGTTTCAGACTTTTGTATGGGCTACGTCCTAAAGATTTATTCATGTGTTGTAGATGGTTTGAGATATAGTGTTATAGACTGCCGCTTGTTTTTATAAAAGGCTTTGATTGTATGGTTAAAGTTTTATATTTCTGCACCATTTCCTATTTTTTTATGTTATGATATGCTAATAGACTTGCATGAGGCTCTTCGGAGTCTTGTACGTCATGTTACGTCTAGAGGGTACTCCTGGGTCGTGACAAACTTGGTATCAGAGCACAAGATTTTGGGATGGTTCTAGGATGTCGCAAACCAGATCTAGTAGAGTCTTGTTTATAAATGTGAAGCACGCCACATTTATGAATAGGAGGCTATTGGATGTTAGGAAAACTTCACTTCTTCATTCTCTAAGTCGTGCCATAGAGTCTAGCTCTGTTAGGTCTTTCTCCTAATATGTGCCCTATGGTTTTAAGGATATGACTACTTCAAGGGTTAATGTTGAAAGGAATGAGCGGGAGACAATGTGGAAACAAAGGTTCCCCTCTAAGCTCCTCCCCAAGATCCAATTGACTCTATAGGGGATAATATGACTAATGCGAGGATCTTTTCTAATGTTGGCCCAAGTCATGACGGATCAAGTGAGCCAGGAGGTGGTAGCTTTGGTGGATCCGATAATGAGTATGGCTACTTTGAAAGTGAGAGATTTTGTGAGGATGAACCCTCCGGAGTTTTATGGCTCCAAAGAGGGAGAAGGTCCCCAAGAGTTTATAGATGAGGTCTCGAATATGTTGGACTTGGTGGGAGTGACTCCGGTAGAGAAGGCGGAGTTAGCTTATTGTAAACTCAAAGGGGTTTCTAAAGTTTGGTGTAATAATTGGAAAGGGGCTAGACCGGTAGGAAGAGGTCCCATATAGTGGGAAGTGTTCAAGAGTGCTTTTCTAGATAGGTTCTTCGCTTTAGAGATGAGAGAAGCTTTGGTTCTTGAGTTCATTAATCTTAGACAAGGTGTTATGAGTGTTAAGGAATATGCATTGAAGTTCACCCTATTGTCTAAGTATGTTCCAATTCTAGTGTCTGAACCTAGGTCGGGAATGAGTAAGTTTGCGTCTCATTTGTCTGATCCAGTGGAAAAAGAATGTCGTATGGCCATGCTTGATCATGATATGAATATTTTTTGCCTTGCTATTTCTGCTCTTTAAATTGAGGAGGAGAAACTTGAAGAAAGGTTGAGGGAGAGAAAGAGGTTGAGGATTGAGGATTAAAATTCTTCTCTTGAAAGGTTCTTCGGACAAGGTCCTTCTACATTTTCCCAAGATTTAGTGATGTAAGGGTGTCTAACCCTAAGCCTCCAAGAGGGAGTATTTGTGAGTCATTGTGGCCGATTTGTGGTAGGTGTGATAACAGACATTCGGGTAAATGCTTAGTGGGTTCCAATATTTTCTTCGATTGTGGTGAGTCGGGACACAAGATAAGGCTTTACCCCATGGTTTCTAAGAATAAAGGGGATAGTCGTCGTAGGTCTCAACCTGCAACACCCCGTATCCTAGATAGACCAAAAATGCAGATTTTGAGAAGTTGCAGGTGCAACTTACGGTCACCATCCACGGACCGTAGATCAGACCACGGTCCGTGCTGGTGGTCCGTGGTTTACCACTGCAGCCCCTCCCCAGAACTCAGTC
>JAJOOO010017816.1:0-10324 GCA_029582685.1 Solanum piurae
GCATGCGCAATCCTCAATTTAAATGGTGTATCACTACAACCTTTATTTCTGCCTTAAAAATACTTCAGATGACTTTATATTAACGCCGACCAACACTAAAAATGATAATATACAACATACAAATAGATTACATTACAATAGAGTCAATATGTAATGAAATAGGCCACTACGATATTATCTCAAACACCTAGCGGGCGTAAAATTCCACAATTTTTCAGAAATGGTGTTTCAACACCCAACTATCCCATACTTATAAACAACACTCTCACTAGCATGTAGGTATAAAGCAACGTCCTTTACCACCAATTAGTTCAACCATATACCCAATACTACTCCAAGATTCACCAAATGTAGGAAGCCCCAAACCTTCCCATAATAATAAATAAAAACTTGGACTCACTGTTGCTGATCATTGTACCATGAGCCCTACCCATTAAACATACTTTGAACACCCATATAATCTCATCTACGATAGTAGGAGTAGAAAGAATTATTACCTTAATTGGAGAGAAATTTCCATCCCCCTTTTCTTGAATTCCAAAAAGAAAACTTGGCTGCAATTGCTATTGATTTCTTCATTTTAAAAATCTCCTTGAAGTAAACCTTCAATTTTCTTGAAGCTAAGAGGAGAGGGTAATGGTTTGGGACTTTTTTGGTATGAAAACCTCATGAACGAATTGAGAGAGAGGAGAGACGTTCTTGGCTGTGGTTGAGAGAAAATTTCGAAGAGCAAAGTGAAAAATGAAAAAAAAGATCTAACATTTGACCTTAAAAGGCCTTCAACCACCCTTGGCTGCTTAACCTTGAAGTATTCCTGAAACATTTGTCCAAAGTGAGTCCCTCCTTCACGAGGTCTTCTTATGAAGCCCTCCTTGACTTAAATACATATATAATATGGACTTCTTTTATGTCCCACTTCTATAATATTTCTCAAACCAAGTAGGTGTCTCTTAAGCTTTAGCACATCTAAGCAAGTAGGTAAAGCACATAGGTCAAGCTACTAGGTAAATCACATAAGTCAATCTAGTAGGTGAATCACATAGGTCAAGCTAGTAGGTGAAGCACATAGGTCAAGCTAGTAGGTTACTTGATTCAATTTCTCATTTCTGCCCAAATCTAAACACTTTAACCTTAGCTTAATACATTATGTGTATATATAATCTTGGATCCCTGATACATAGGCTCGATCATGACCTTATTCTCCTAAGTCATAATATGTTCGTCGATGCGAACTTGTTCGTACAAACAATGGGGGACATGGGGTGTTACATGTGTCTTTTCATTACTATGTCTGTTGTACTCTTAGTAGCTCTTGTACCTATTTAGACTAGATCATTTAGGGTGTTAATTACTTTACAAGTCTTAACTCGAATTTTTTTAATAAGGTTTTCATTTATAAAAACACTATGATTTCATTTATCTCCATTTTTCGTTAATTTTCCGCATGTCTTAACTATTGGGATATGAGGGTTATCCTACTTTGGCGTTAGAATGGGTGCCCGCACGGCCCGGTGGGTCGTGACAAATTGATATCAAAGCCCAGGTTTCCAGTCTTCCCGTACAAGAGAAAATGTGGATTAGACTCCTGCGGATGAGTGTGTTGACGTCCACATCTAATCCTCAGGAAGCTATGAAGCATTCTAGGAAGTTGTTCCACTTATTCTCTCCTGTCATGCAAGTGTCGCTTGTGGTATGAGTTGGGTTCAATTGGTATCTCCCGATTCCAATTGGTATCTCAATGACGTGAACGGGACGCCGTAATCAGGGCTGAACGGCTACAAGCAAAGCAAATTGGAAATGTGAAGGTTCCAATTGGTATATGGCCCTAGGGGCAGTGTAGATGCATGGATAGTCAGTAATGGTCATCCATGGAATGAAGTAACTAATTAAGAATTTGGACTTGTCTGTGAGTGTAACATGAAACTGTGAATGCGTGTCTCTTGTTTCTGAATTAACGGTGAATGTGAAAGTTGTTTTGCTGGAGTGTGATGATATGACTGGATGCACAGTAAATGCGTGTCTGAACTTTGTTATGCGTAATATGCTGGCTGGATCGTTTAAATTATGCAAGTTGTAACTGCTTGAGTATCGTGAAACTCATTGTGAGAAGAAAGTCAGAACTAAGTTGGTGCAAGGGTCTAGATAATTTACAAGGTGATTCGTAAAACGAAATATGGGTGTGCATCGCGACCAACTAATAATCATGTGAATATCTCGGTGTATCCTGGAGACGAGGATGCTGTAGTGTTGAAGTAACATAAAGGGATTTTGGAGCGTGTATCATTGGGTGACTCGGGGTAGACAACGATTATCCTAGCTAAGGGGATTGATTATCTGAAATGCCTAGTTGTAGCCGGGGAATCTAAGGGAGGTTTAGAAAGGAGAAGAACCCCAGAAAAATTGTTGACAGGGGTGTTGTTTCCGTCTGAGTCGCTGGGGCAGGATTTTCCCGCCAAGGCGAGGCCGCCAGTGCAGGATTTCTCCTGCCAGAGCAGGACAGGGTGAGACAAAACCTCATCCCTATCTCCCCTGTTTTCCCTAATCACAATTATGGACCTCAAATCGTACCTGAACTACTTCCTGCAATCCAATCAGTGTTCAACAATCGAGAATAGTTTATAAAACTTAGTAATTAACTATTAACTACAGAAACAGCAGAAAAACTAGCATCCACATGCTACCAAAAACATAAGTAAAACAAAAAGGGAATCTAGTATCATTCATTACAAACCCAAGGCGGGCGAAAAACCAAATCAGGGACTCTGGGACCGGGAGGTGTCCACATCAGAGTCTAGCTCCTCCGGAGGCACAAGGCCTATCACTGCCTCATCCAGGAAAGTAAGTGCTGGAAGTCTTCTCTCTCGACTCGGGGAACCTCTTATCCGGGGGCAACTCAAGTGAAAATGACCCACACCGCCTTCCATATCCGGACCATAAGATGATCCCTCTCTAGACTCTTCATCCTCTCCTGTCGCAGTTCGCGGTGTAGCATCTCAACCTCCAGGGAAGTTCTAGGTGGAAATGGAGTGGTGTTAGCAAAAGCGCGGCCCAATCTCCTTCGAACGGCCGCCAGGTCCTTCTCTACCCGTGCACTTGAGAGTGGAGACTGGGATCGAGTGGGGTGAGTGTCGTCGCCTCCCTCGTCACCTGTCTCTGCAACCGCCTGACTGCTGCTGGCCCGACCTGTCCTCCTCCTCTTGCTCCTAGAAGTAGAGTACTGCCTAATTAAAATAGGGTGAAAGGGGGATCCATGGGAAGTACCTCATCAGTGTCGAGAAGTGGCACTCCCACCCGCTTGCATAGCACAGTCACCAGTCCTGCTAGGAAGAAGGCCTTCTTGTTGCCCCGATAAAACATCATCCATTTAGAGATAACTTGTGCCCCCACATTTAGCTCAATGCCCTGAATAGTGTATGCCACCACCAAGGCCCAAGGAAATGTCACGTCGGTGCGAATGCCCGATGGGAGGATCCTCCTAGTAACCAAGTGTAGCCACCTCTTAGCATCAAGTGACCAATCCGTGCTAGTAATGCCCTCTACAGTAGTCGACTAGACCTGGTCCCGACATGCAGGCTCGATCAGGGTGTCACTCAGCCAACCCAGATCCATCTCTTTCAACGTGGCCTCGTACTCAGCGTTTGAGACCTCGGGCACCTAGCACTTCATTAATGGCTGTGGCATTTAGGGGGATGTCAACTCCCTAGATACGGATGACGGGGTGAGGGTCATCCTATCGAACTGTAGGTAGGATGGCGTAGAACTCCCTCACCCAGGTAGAGCGAGCAGTGGGGGAGCCTCTGTCAGTGGGCCCCACCCAAACTCCATAAGCCGAGCATGAAAGGCAGGCGCCTTCTCCTCCATATTTAGTAAATAGAAACCCCGCTCGCAATAGAATTTAGTGTTCCGGTGGTCATGGAACCGTTCCCAACTAGCAGCATCCGGAAACCGGACGAAGGGCAGATTTTCCTTGTTAAGACCAGCCATTTAGAGAAGCCTGCGAGAGTTGGAAAATATACGTTAGAACACCGGGGGATTAGGAAAAATCTGGCTAAAAAGATGAGGGAGAAATTCCTATCTTAAGGGATGCAGGTCACTGGTCTGACATATCCCGCCACTGCGGCCAAGATCCCGCCAAGGCGGGATGATGAAAGCCGCCACAGCGGAATAAAGGTCGCCAGAGCGACCTTCATCTAGGACGAACACCAGGTGAGATCATGGCGCCTTTTTATCCTAAAATCACCAATTTTCATAGAATTTTGGTAGATCAGAGTATATAAAGTGCCTTAGTACTTAAATATGCAATCATATTAGCAAATAAACCCCTAAACAATTCCCAAATCTGAGTTTCTATCATGAGACCCTTCAACTTCCCCAACCATTTTGGTACCGATTCAAGCATATTTCTATGAAATCCTTATGCCCAGGACGTCGTGGAGGCGTTGAGAACGTATGGGAAGGGCCTATGCGACGTTTTTCTATCAAACAAGCAACCTATGTTCAATTTTGAAAAACTACCCCAAAAACTTATTCTAATGAATCGTTTAATATCATGCAAGCATAGTTAAGTAAGTAACGAAGTAAAGAGAGCAAGGGTCGTAAATATTACCTTAATTTTGACATGCAAAATGAAGGGGTTGAGAGAGATTTTGGGAGATTTCTCGCCATAGCACCCCCTTTACTATTTCCGATCTTCCGCTACAGCGGGAGATTTTTCTCCATAGCACCCCCGCTTCAGCGGGAGGGCTGCTACCCCAGCGGGAGGGCTGCCACCCTGGTGGGGTCAAGTAGAGTAAATTGGGACGCGATTATTTTTTGGGCGTTGCATCATGTCCCTAACCGATCCTTTAAAGTATAGAATATGTCGTGAATCAGACTTGAAAATCCATCCCCATCCGTGATTTTGTAATGGACTGAGTTGTAGTTAAAAATACTTTGAGGTAGGGTGCGTAATGATCCGTGCAGTAGTCGTTCAGGGAAGAACGAGGGATAAATTGGTATCTATTGTAACGACCCGAACCATCATTGATTAGGAAAAGTGAAACATCGAGAAAATACTAGGGCCACTGACCCGCCAAGGCGGGCCATATGGTTCTAGGGAGGCGGTGCCATAGAGGGGTAAATTGGCGCTAGAGCAGGATAGGCGAGGCAGAATGTAAATAACGCGAAATCTTATTTTCTCCTTCTTCCTAAAATACCTAATTTAGACGTAAATCACCCTAGAAACCCCCAAAAAGCTGCTCTAAGTTGGGAAGGAAGGATAAGGAGATTTCTAGCATAAGGAGGTCGATGGATTGCAGATTTCTGGTCAGGATCACCGTCACGAAGTCCGGAGATAAGATTTGAAGCCAAAAACCCCGTGTATCTGCTTGGCGCCCAGGTAGGCTAGGTTCTATTAATTTAGTAGTTATAAATATGTGTTCACTGCATAATATAATGTAATTCAATGGTAGGATTTATGTGTAGGCCTTCGTGCACCGAACAAAAGATGATTTAATCATAGGAAGAAGCCTTAGGTTATGAACTAGGTCTAAGTTGGTCGAATTATTGTTAAGTGATATATGTCGATGAATAATTCATTGTGATGGTTGTGATTTCATGATTGTGTGATATATGTTGTTCTTGCTTCATTATAATACATGTATGTATGCAATGTTGTATTATTGGTCACACTATTTGTAATGAGGTAGACGAATGATGAAATGCATGAAACATGACTTGATTTAATGATTATGAGAATGTACTTCTGATTGGGATTGTGGCTTGTTGAATGGATCGGGTATTGCATTCTGACACACTAACTTGGATCGGTTGCCACATTCCAGCATAAATATAGAATCGGTTGCCATGTTCCGGCATAAATATGGGATCGATTGCCACGTTCCGGCATAAATATGGAATCGGTTGCCACGTTCCATCATAAATATGGGATCGGTTGCTATGTTCCGGCATAAATATGGGATCGATTGCCACGTTCCGACAGAAACATTGGATCGGGTACCACATTCCAATATGCTAACAGTTGGGTTTGGGTTCCATGAGAGGACCAATGACTTGACATAATTGTGTATATTGAGGATTGTGAAATTGAACGTGGTTCGTAATGATAAATGATATTGTAATTCCCCGGAGTTGTTATATGGTTATGAGGACTTATATCTGATTGTTCTTTTATGTTGAGTGAACTTGTTGCGTATCTCATTGTTGAATGAATCGGGAAGGCCAAGGGTTTAAGAGTCGTAATAATTGAGAACAAAGATTGTACGTGTATTGTAAGGACGGGAAGTGGGGGTAGTGTACGTGATGTAATTACTTAGGTTGATTTCACCTTGGAGGAAGGAATTCGTGGTTGGTAGTTAGAAAGCTTGATGTAATTTGCTGTGTGGCAAGGGCAGGGTAACATAGAAGAGAACGTAAGGGTATGTCGTGGGTGGTTAGATGGAATGCGTGTAGTTGTGTTCGTGGACTCTTCTATGTGTTAGGATGGTTAGGCTAAGATCAAGGACCTAGTAAGTAAGTTGACTGAGAAGGTGGTTAGTAGTAAGGGTGCTAGTGTAATTCTGAGGTTTTCCAAAGTGGGTAAAGGTGGAGAAGCGAGTGGTTTATTGCATATTCTTGCTGGTTGTTTTCTTATGTTATGCGGTGGGTATCGGGTTGATCGATGATGCCTACCAGTATGTGTGGTTTTGTACTGATACTACTCTTGCTATGCCATTTTGGCATAGTCTGGATGCAGATTGGTGATATTTCATTAGATGAAGACGGAGAATTCTCCAGCAGCTTCTACTTTTCCTTCCGCATGGTGGGAGCTGTGTCTTTTCATTATTATGTCTTGTTGTACTCTTAGTAGCTCTTGTACCTGTTTAGACTAGATCCTTGGAGGTGTTAATTACTTTACAAGTCTTAACCCGAATTTGTTTAAGAAGGTTTTCATTTATAAAAACACTATGATTTTATTTATCTCCATTTTTCGTTAATTTTCCGCATGTTTTAACTATTGGGATATGAGGGTTCTCCTATTTAGGCGTTAGAGTGGGTGCCCGCATGGCCCGGTGGGTTGGGTCATGACAAATAATTACTAGATACAAAAGCCTGGAGTATATATTATTTTACTTGTTTTGATTTTATAATTTTATTGTCAAATATTTTTATAATATTTTAAACATACATTTTAAATAATATATGTGGCACATGTGATATTTTGAGAGTCCTAATTTATAAGTAGCCACAATAAACCTAAAATCCTAAATTATCCTTGAACTTAGTAGATAATTTCGGAAAGCACACATGTCGACCGAGACGTGTATGCTTATACCCTCTTCATATTAGTAGTGGATGTTTGTTTTATGATTTTTCATTATATATATCATTGGTGATAACAAATTTAAGCTGGCATGACTTATTTCACACGGTATTTATTTATCTTATAAAGCGTCATATAATTATTTTATTTAAATAAAAGAAATATCAAGCATTAGATACATGTCATTTTCCTTTTGACATAAGAATGCAAGTATAAATAAATTAAAAGACAAATCAATTTAATATAGTGGCACTTGCTAGTCCATTTATTATTGTTCATTTTAATAAGCTTTTACAAATTTACAAATAAAAGACATGTTTATTACCAATAACGGTATTTTTGGGAATAAATTTTATCACCTTTAACATATCCCAAATAGATACCCTCATACTTGACATTCCATATGCATTTGGTTGTACCCTTTGGAATAATTTTAACTCCATCATGAACGCAGTGATCTCGATTGTTAAATACTTCGAACACTAGATCTTTATTTCTCCACCAAAAGTGACAAAAGTATAAAGTCCAAGACCACACACAAAATCCCCATCGGAAATCATCTCCCACCTTAGGGAAATTGTGTCTCAAATCATCGTTACTAGATGCACAATGAACTTCTAAACTATATGTAGAATCTAGTGAAAGATTATTGAGAACGTGTACCTCATGTTTTGGAAGAAAAGAAATCTGGCAATCATAACTTTGAATGTTGTAGGGCATGATTAATAACAAAAAGAGGATCTCCACTAAAAAATGAACCATCTTGAGAAAATAATAAGAACTATATGCTTTTTTGAAATATGAATTTTGCAAGTGTTTTGATGGTATATTTATAGGAGAAATATGTTGAGGTTTGTATTATTATTTTTTGGGAAATTCTTTTAATTTGTGGATAACAACATCATAAGATATCTTATGTTTTGGGAAGCAAAACATCATAAAAAGACATTAACTTAATTATTTTCATAATTTTACTACTAATAAAGGAAATTGGATAAAAAAAAGATACTTTATTAATTATGTTGATCCATAAGATCAACTAGAATAAGGTAAGCATTTATTAAATTATACATAAAATGGAAAACCATTGAACACATTACTCTTTATGTAATCTTAGATTCATGATTGCACAAGGAAAGTTTATTTAATTTCCATTTTTCCTGGTCCATGGTAAAAAAAGAATATTTAATTTTATTTTCTTAGTTAAAAATTCAAGATATACTTTTATATTTATATCAATTTTATCCCTATTATCAAGTACTATTCATCCCAATTTTTTATAATGTTGAATTTATATCTCCATTCATTTCCTTTTACTTGTCATATTTTGCTTTACGATAGTCAATCTGATTAATTATTTTGAGCTAAATTAAATTAGAATAATTCAATATTTTGAATTAAAATTTTGATATTGTTCAAATACTGTATGAAAAAAAATACTATAAGTTGCAGTTCTTTTCATTTTAATACGATGAAAAAATACATCTTAAATGTTCATCAAACTTCATGCAGTTTCACTCTCGAGAAGCAAAATGCGATGAGTAAAATAGAAACAATGTAATATATTTAAATAACAATATAATAAATTTGTCATTCTATCCTTGAGATACAAGTATAAATAGACGGGGGCAACACATTACTCTATAATCGTTTATCTCTCACTCGATATTCAGAGCTCACAATGAAGCCCTGACTAAATTTACATCGCCCTCTACAGGGCCTATTCGAGTTTGAATTTACAATTTTGGATGGTCTAATAATTAAATTTGTTGTCGAATTACAAACCATAGATGTCTTGTAACTCAAACAAAATCCAAATCAAACGAGTTCACTAATTCATATTATCTCTTATTAATAGTAGTAGGTATATTTGTTTTATGATTTTTCATTATATATATATATATATCGTTGGTGATATTAAATTTAAGCTGGCATGACTTATTTCACATTTTCTGTTATTTATTTTCTTATAAAGTGTTATATAATTATTATATTTTTTTTAAATAAAAGAAATATCTACATTAGTTACATGTCATTTTCCTTTTTACATAAAAATGCAAGTATAAATAAATTAAAAGACAAATCAATACACTACAAAAAAACCCCAAATTGCCAACAGATTTTACTAACAACTTAAGTTGGTTAGTATTCTACTAACAAATTACCAACATATTTCTAACTGAATTATATTTTAAAACTTAACAACGAAATTCTAACAGATTACCAACCAAAATCTTACTAACTAAGTATTTTAGTTGGTAAATACGGCGGAAAAAATTGGCGTCAAATTTAGCAACATTCTATCAATGGATTATCAACTGGAATATTACTAACGCACACCTTTTGTTGGTAATATTACCAATGAAGTATATATCGGTTGGTAAATATGACAAAAAAATATTTATATAATTTATTAACATATTACCAATGAATTACTAACCAAACATTTACCAACGGCAAGATTGTGTTGCTAAATTTACCAACCAAATATAAATGTGTTGGTAAATTAGTAACGAAATGTAATTTGTTAGTAAACTTGCCAACCAATATCCAATTAGTTGGAAATTTTGACGACGAATAAAGATTGTAGTTAGCTTCGGAAGGTCATTTTTATATCTAATAGGATGGTTGGTTCAGGTTTTGAGGCTTCCATTTTCAGTTTGTGCTGTTAGGCGTTTTAACTTTTAACTTTTGGCCAAAATTTAGATTTGGTCAATATTTTTGATAAACATGCTCAAATTAAATTTTTTGATATAATGATATGTGTCATATTGAGATTAATTTAACTTGTTATCATAGATTTTGCATTGTTTCATTCAAATATGATTTATAAAATTGATATTAATATTTTTGGATTTATATTCGTGCTCTTAGATTTTTAAATGCAATAAATTAATAAATATCTTACTATTAAATAATCATTCAGTTAATAATATTTTGAACATATTGTCAATCAATTACTAACCTAACATTGAACTTGAATGATATATTACCAACAAACTAACAATCAATTAGTAAATTTAT
>JAJOOO010017817.1:0-29094 GCA_029582685.1 Solanum piurae
ACAAGTATAGCTTAAGGTTACTTATGTGATGGTTCTATTATGATGATATGATCTCGGTATGTAATTATGCATGTGAACTATGTCTTGTGAAGATTGGAGTATGCATTATGTTGTGTTGGAGAATATTCTTGTGATTATGATGATATCCTTTATGTTATGATGAATTGTGCATGGTTTGTCTTATGAGCTACATTCTCCAACTATTTCAAAGATGATGTTCAAAAGTGGCATATAGCATGGTTTCAAATAAAATGTCCCTTTTATGCATGTTTTAAGGATTTTTATGCATGGCTTCCATACTTAGTATATTTTGTGCAAACCCATATTTCTACATTTTCTATAAGTGTAGGGTTTGGTGTTATCAGATTCTACCCTCGTGGCTAGGACTATAGTAGATCAAGAAGAAGAAGATTGGTGAGTCCTCATAGTATTCGAGGGCTTGACCATATGTCCTTTATGTCTTTCTTTTATGTTTTAGATTTATGTAAGGTCCGTGTCCCTAAGATTATATTCAAGAGTTTTAATCCAAGTATTATAGATGGTTTGAGACATGGTGTTATAGACTCTCTCATTTTATAAAAGACTTCGATTGTAAAGAAAAGTTTTAAATTTTCCACATTTTTCCCTATGTTCTTATGTCATGATATGTTAAGGGCTTGTATGAGACCCCTTCGGGGTCAAGTACGCCGTGTTACGTCTAGGGGGTACCCATGGGTCGTGACAAACTTGGTATCAGAGCATAAGGTTTTGGGATGGTTTTAGAATGTCTCAAAACACATCTAGTAGAGTCTTGTTCATAAATGTGAAGCGCGCCACATTTATGAATAAGAGGCTATCAAATGTTAGGAAAACTTCACTTCTTCATTCTCTAAGTCATGCCCTAGAGTTTATCTTGATTAGGTCTTTATCCTATGTGTGCCCTATGATTTTGAGGATATGACTACTTCAAGGGCTTACGTTGAAAGGAATGAAGAAGACCATGAGGAGCAAGAGGTTCCTCCCCAAGCTCCAATTTTCCCTATAGGGGACTATGTGTCTAATGAGAATATTAGGTATTATTTTCTATTGTTGACCCAAGTCGGGATAGAGATTCCAGAATTATATGGGTCAAAGATGGAGGAAGATCCTCTAGGGTTTATGTATGAGGTCTCTAGGGTGTTGAACCTTGTAGGAGTAACTCCGGTAGAGAAGGAGGAATGATCCGCTTACCAATTGAAGGATGTTTCTCTAATGTGGTTTAGTCAATGGAAAGGAGTGAGGCTGGTAGAAGCGGGGTCATGGAATGGGAAATATTTAAGAATTGGTTCATTGATAGGTTTTTCCCTTTAGAAATGAGAGAGGCTAAGATACTTGTGTTTATTAACCTTCGCCAAGGTAGGATGAGTGTTAAGGTATATGCTCGGGTGTTCACTAAGTTGTCAAGATATGCTCCATCCATAGTGGCCAACCCTAGGATAAAGATGAATAAGTTTGTTTCGGCTGTATTCGACTTGATAGCGAAAGAATGTAGTATGGTTATGCTTAAGAATGATATGAATATTGATGGTCTTGTGATCCATGCTCAATGGTTTGAAAGGGAGAAACTTGAAGAGAGGTCTAGAGGAACAAAGAGGTATAGGTTTGGTGAAGATAATTCCTCTCAAGAGATATTTTATGGGCCAAGCACTTCTAAAGTTCCCCCTAAGTTTAACCAAAAGAGGGTGTCTACCCCAAAGCCTCAAAGAGGAAGCAATAGTGAATTTGTGTTACTTAAGCCTACTTGCAAAATATGTGGAAGAAATCATTATGGTAGGTGTTTGGCCGGTATGGAAGGATGTTATGGTTGTGGTGGAAGTGATCACAAAATAAGAGATTGCCCGATACTTAAGGTTAGGGGAAGAGAGAGGAAGAAAATTAGGTCTGATGCTCTTCAAGCTAGACGTGAACAAGAGTGCCCTCCTAATGTTGCTCCTAGTATTTGTTTCATGCTTATTTCCATTTCGGTAGTGCTTGTCTTTTGTGACTTGATGAAATGGACATGATGAATTTTTATGTTGTCCTTAGTATGTACTTGGGTTTGATTATGGTTATGTGTGTATATTGGTTGAATCCCACTTAGTCATAATGAGTTCTAGGATGTGATGGAAGATTTGATGAATAATAGTGTTTAAGTGATGCCTAGAGAATGTAGAGAGTGCTATTTGGGAGGCCAAGGGCCAATCAGATATCCCAATATCCTTATGTTCCCTTCTATTTCTCCTCTAGCTTAAGATGATAAGTCCTCCTTGACTCATTTCATGATTGTGGAGTCCTGGATGTTATGTGTCCAAAATTTTCCTTGTCCCATAGAGTTACTCTTTTTAACCTTGATAGGATTTGGATGCATGATTATTAAACCTTTATTGGTTTTAGAGCCCGGTAAAGTCATGTTGATCTTTGGTGATGCTTTGGGATTGTTTGAAGGGAGTAGTGCTTGAGGTCTTAGTAAGGGGGATTACTCTCAAGGGGGAGATGATGTGCTTAGATAGAAATATTTATTGAGAGTCTCCACATCCTCATCCCTTCCTCCTATTCCTATTCAATCTTGAGACCAAGAGTTCCTTTTTGTCTTGTTTCATATTTTGGAGTCATGTGTGATTATGTGTTTCTATGGTCTCCTTATGTTATGCATGTTCTTGATGAATATATGTTTAAATAAGAAATTGAGTTTTTATGAATTATGTTCCTCATGTTGATGTGCATTTAGTATGAGTTGCCTAGATGCTTCATGAGGTGAATTGTTGAACATGCCTAAATATGCTTTTAAGAGAAATTGCATAATGTTCTTAATGATGTTATGATGAGCATGATTTGAGTTGGAGAAGGTAATTCCTCCAATGAAATGAGAAGTGTTGAAGTTATGAGCCATAATGAGTTTGTAGATGTAGTTCCTACTTTCTTGTGTTGCATGGAGTATGTTTGAAATGGAGTTGATGTTTCCTTCTAGTTTTTGTGTATTTATGATGTTTCATGCATGGTGGGGTTCTAGTCTTGAGTCTTTAATTCCTTAAAGTGTTTAAGGTGTCATTCTAGGATGAATGTTCCTAAGGGGGAGATAATGTAACGACCCAAAAAACTAGTAAGTAAAAGAAGAGCCTAACGAGTTTGTCTTTGAGTTTGATATGGGGTTTGAGGTTGTAAAATGATGTCCCGAGCTTTGGTTGAGGGGTTTAGGGTTAAACGTCAAGGTAAGACCCCCCCAAGGACCAACCTAGGGTCCTTGAGGAGGACCCTAAAGTCTAAACCCCAAAACTACCCAAGAACTAAAAAGCTGTCAAAAAGATTTGACCTACGGATGAGACCTACGCCCCATAGGTCCATCCACTCCCCGTAAGGCTTGGTCGTAGGTCAAAGCTCAAGGTTACAAGCTCTAGACCCAAACCATGACTTGCCAGCATGACTCATGGACCCACCCACGGTCTGTGGGTGGGGTTTCGTGAGTCACACCTGAGTTGTTGTCCAAGACTCGGCCAAGATAAGGGAAACATGGTAAATTCATTTTAAGGTTAGTTAAGTTATGGGACAAGAGTAAGATCCAAAATACAAATTTGGGAGCAGATTCGACTTTCTTCAGCGCCACCACTCCCATGCTCTTGCACCACCCACATTTCTCGTCTATTTCGACAGTTATGGCCATTCCGGCCACTAGTCAGCCTAATCTTGAGGCTAGCAGTCACAATTGTTACATTGCGATGCCTTACACCCCTGAATTCATGTAGAAGTCTAAACATTGTTACACTAAGCTTGCCAATTGTGTCTAGTATGCCTAGCGAGAGTATATGCAAAAAAACATCACAACTGCAGTATCCAAGTGTATTGAAGAATATAAAAGATAATACGGTAGTCAACAAGAAGGTTTTGCCTATCCCAATGAAACAAGTATCGTATATCAATGGAGTTCCTAGAATACAATGGACGGAGGAGGAAGTACATAGGATGAACTATATTGAAAATTTACAATATACCGTGGTGGGTAGATTTTCCTATCGATGGCCTGACCTAGAGGAACTACGAAAAATAATTCCAAGACAATGCAATATTAAAGGAGAGTGCAAGATAGGCCTACTGAGGAATAGGCATGTCCTGATATGGCTTGAACTACAGGAAGATTTTATCAATGTAGTGGCAAAAAACATATATTATCTTCTTGACAAGGATGGATACTCCTACACTGTGAAACCCCTCATATATGATGCAAAGTTTAAAGTAGAGGAGGAAACTACACATGCTATGGCTTGGATATCCTTTCCAAATCTCAAGCCAACCTTTTTTGTGAAGGAATCCATATTTTCTTTGGCTACTGCAGTCGGGAAGCCTATACAGTTAGACATGGCAACAATAAACAAAACATGGCCAAGTTGTGCTAGATTAAAGGTTCCGGTTGATTTGTTAGCTAATTTTCTGAAGTTTGTGGAGATGGAAATTGTGAATGAAGACACCAAGGAATCAAGAATAGAACGAATCAAGATCCATTATGACATGTTGCCCATATATTGCTTGCATTGTAAAGTTCAAGGCCATGCCGAAGAAGAATGTAGAAGTCTACATCCAGAGTTACATCAATCTAGTGCAAGAGAGAAAATTCAAGAACGAGGAAAGGACAACAACCAAGGGGAACAAATTAATAAGGAGGAGGACAAGAAAATGGAGAACTATCCACATAGAAGGAAAATGATCATTAAGAGATATTGGCAACCGACCAATAAAATGTTTGTAAAGGAAGATGGTGTTAACATTAGTGAGAAAGCATACACCCCTATAAAAGGGGCAACCGCTGGAAACTCATTTGCTGCATCGGAACAAGAAATTAATGAAGGGGGATAACAAATTCCTGGTGAGTTGATGGAGACACGAGATCAAGCACAAGAGACAGAGGGTGAGAAAGTGCAGTCCCATGGGATTATAAACACATCTAATAACAAGCAAGGAGAGTCCACAAAAGACTGGATAACACATGCTTTTGGTAAGAAACAAAAGCATATAGCCATACAACATGATACCAACAGTACATCAGACATCTCCAATTCTTTATGCTAAATAGTAGATAAAGATGAGCAAGCAGTGGCTACTGAAGAAGTTGTAGACAGCAAGGGTCGGATGGTACATGTCCAAGATGAAGATATTAGTAAGGCTGACAAGGGTAGTGCAGATGACAGTATCAATCACTATGAAGGCGACAAGCAAGGCATGGAACTAGTTAGGCACCAACAACACCAATCAGATATATTACAGGCAAGTTACCAAGAGCCTCTAGCTTTGGCTTCATGGGAGGGAAATAATTCAGAACACACTCCAATATTGCAAATTGAAGATGGTAAGAGTGGTTCATCTGAGAACTACCACCAGTGTATAATTTCCACTTCAACAGATAAGATAGAACTTGTTGTGCCTAAAAATTCAATCTCTATTGAAACACTTCATTCTATAGTGTCACATCAAATATAACAGGAGGAGACAAGTAATTCCACACAAGGATCTATACAAATAGCTGAGGTTATGCACTCAGGAGTGGAGGATACTGAGGAAGAGGACAGTGACAGATTAGAATCACTAGTATGCAAAGAGGCTGGAATCTCTCCCCAGGAGGCAAATAAAGGGAGAAAAATGAAAAACAAGAAGGAGTCTAACTTAAAGCCAACAAGAACACAAGCTAAGAGGGTGAGGAAGAACAATCTTAAATGATACACAAAGCTTTATTTTGGAGCATAAGGTCTGTGCGAACTCAAAATGCTTTTCATAGAGGTCAAATGTTAAACAAACACCACAAGTTTTTTCTTATTGCTTTGATGGAACCATTTCAAGACACGACTCATATACATAGCTACAAAAGAAGGTTAGGTATGCAATATGCCAACTATAACACAAATGGGCAGATTCGGGTGTTTATCAAAGAGGGCATTAGTGTAGGAGTTATTTCAGACACGGAACAACAATTGTCCTTCTAGTTGACTCTAGCTAATAAGTATCAGTTCTTGGTCACTATGGTT
The DNA here is from genome assembly GCA_029582685.1 of Solanum piurae. Taxonomy (NCBI): domain Eukaryota; kingdom Viridiplantae; phylum Streptophyta; class Magnoliopsida; order Solanales; family Solanaceae; genus Solanum; species Solanum piurae. The sequence continues at coordinate 6,006 of JAJOOO010017817.1, forward strand.
TATGCAAAATGTACAGCTATGGAAATTTTTTATTTATGGGATGATTTGTACTTTATTGGGCACAATTTATCATAGCCATGGATGGTAGGAGGGGACTTCAATGTTATCATAGCCATGGATGGTAGGAGGGCATAATGACTACCTATTTATCCACAAGAGTATGAAGACTTTGCATTGTGTATTAACTCTTGTGAGTTAGTTGATATCAATTTCACAGGTAGTCCTTTCACTTGGTGGAATGGTAGAGCAGATGGGGACTGTATATTCAAAAGGCTAGATAGGGTGGTAACTAATCAGGCCTTACAAGACTTGTTTGGCCAACTGGAGCTTCAACATCTAGCTAGGACAGGATCAGATCATGCCCCTCTTTTATTGACCTGTGGAGGACTGACTCAAAACTACATCAAACCTTTCAGGTTTCTAAAGTTTTGGGCAGAGAGTGATGACTTTCTGGAGGTGGTTAAACATAACTGGGAATCTGTCTTCTCAGAAGATGCTTTTGTGCAGTGGAAATTAAGATTAAAGAAGACTAAATTAGCTTTAACCAAGTGGATTAAAGATAAGTTCGGGGACATTTTCAAGCAATTGTTGATCAGAGAAGACACTGCTAGAGTGAAGGAAAAAATATTTTAAGAACATCCTACAACTCTAAATAGGATGGTGCTCCAAAAGGCTCAGGCAGAATACAAGTTATACTTGCACTATGAAGAAGAGTTTTGGAAGCAAAAGGAAAGTATTCAATGGTATAATGAGGGGACAAGAACATTAAAAAATTTCATAGTTTAGTGAAGAGAAGAAGGAAAAGACTACATCTGAAGAGAGTGCTAAGATCAGACGACACTTGGATCGAAGGGGAGGAGGCAATTGCAGCAGAGGCAGTAAATTATTTTCAAAATCAGTTTTCTGGGACTAATTGTAATGAGGAGCTTAGTTTACTCAATCATATAAGGCCATCTATTACTGGTGAGGAAAATGTCTTGATTAAAGAAATACTTGATGGAGAGGAAATGAAGTCAGTAGTGTTTAAACTAAAAGGAGATAGTGCTTGTGGACCTGATGGCTTTACAAGTCATTTTTTCCAAAAAGTGTTGGTCAGTAGTAGGTTCAGATGTTGTTGGGATTGTTCATGCTTTTTTTCAGCCAGACTCTTCCTAAATCAATTACTCATACTAATTTGGTCTTATTACCTAAAAAGGAGTTTATCCAATCCTTTTCAGACTTAAGGCCTATTAGTTTAAGTAATTTTATTAATAAATCATTTCAGAGTCATTCATGATAGGTTGGAGGTTTTTCTTCCTAGATTAATATCACAAAATCAATCTAGTTTTGTGAAGGGAAGAAATATTACTGAAAATGTGTTGTTGGCTCAAGAAATTGTCTCAGATATTAGAAAAGGGGGAAACCATATAATGTTGTTATCAAACTGGATATGACCAAGGCATATGACAAGGTTAATTGGAGGTTCTTGGCAAGTGTATTGGCTCAGATGGGTTTTGATGCTGCTGTTATAGATATAATATGGAGAGTTGTGGAAAATAACTGGTATTCTATTCCATTCTACAAGAGGGGTAAAACAAGGGGATCCATTATCACCTGCTTTAGTTATCTTAACTACAGAGGTTTTATCTACAACTTTAAATCATCTATTTGATCACAATGATTTTAAATGCTTTGGTATGCCTAAATGGAGTGACAGGTTAAATCATCTAGCATATGCAGATGATACTATTATATTTGCAGCAGCAGAAAATAAATTTTTATCCCTAATAATGAAGGTTTTTGCAGGATTATGAAAAGCAGTCTGGTTAGAAAATCAACAGAGATAAGAGTTTATTTTATATGATTAATAAAGTTGCAAGTCAGTTAGTAGAGATGGTGGAAGATGCTACTGGTTTTGTCAGAGGCACTTTTCCTTTGTTGTATCTTGGATGTCCAATTGGACATGCCAAGAAAAGGAAACCTAATTTTAGATAATTGATCAAGAACATACAAACTAAGCTGCACATATGGAAAAACAAGTTATTGTCCTTTGGGGGTAAGGTTGTTCTCATTAACCATGTGTTGCAGAGTATGCCCATATACCTCATGTCAGTAATTGGCCCTCCAAAATGTATCATAAATGATATTCATAGAATGTTTTCAAAATTTATATGGAATTATAAATAGGATGGGAGGGCAAAGCACTGGATTGCTTGGAATGATATGTGTTTGCCTCAGGAGGAAGGTGGTCTTGGTTTCAGGTCACTGATAGATGTCTCAAAAACTTTATTTGCTAAACTCTGGTGGAACTTCAGGACCAAAAACACTTTGTAGTAAAACTATATGTGGAATAAATATTGTAAGAGGCACGGTCCACAAACAGTAGAATGGAAAGGAGGATCTTAAGTTTGGAAGTTGATGCTTCAGGCTAGAAATTATATAGATCAGGAGATATGGTGGGAAGCTAGAGGTGGTTAGGCCAGTCTTTGGCATGAAAATTGGACTCAATTAGGGGCATTACACTTCCTTATGCCTATTTCACATTCCAAAAGATATGAATTTGCTGATATAAGTTGTGTAATGGATAATAATGGATGGAATCAAAATTTATTGAAAGAATTGTTCAATGAGGAGGTTTGTGAGCAGGTAAAAAAGGTACTGGGTATGAGGAAAATATATGATGAGAGAGATCACCACTGGTGGATGCCAAATAGCAAAGGAACATTCACAGTGAAAAGTGCTTGGGAAATAATAAGAAAGAGGAAAGAAGTTCAGAAAGACATCATGTTTATCTGGGAAAAGGGCATGCCTTTCAGAGTATTGTTCTTAATTTGGAGAATGTGGTTTCAGAGAATCCCCATTGGATTGTGTATGTTGTAATAACTCTACGGTAGAAACATTTGACCACTTATTTGTTTCATGTCCAGATGCTAAATCTTTATGGGAAACTTTCTCAGGGTCTGCTGGAATTCAAGGTCCTTTCCGTAGGATGAAGCAGACTATTTATAAATGTTAGGGGGGGGGGAGGAATGCAGCCCCAAGTTACAACCTAGATACCCTTGAATATCAAACATTCCTAGTCATTGGCCCCAAATTGTCAAATTCTTGAAAGATTACACTCCTATCTTATCTTGCAAAGTGGTGAGATGGATATGTCCTCCAGAAGGTTATTTCAAATGAAACACAGATGGATCTTGCAGGATCCAATTGCAGCTCAGTTCAAAAGATTTTAGTGTGAGAAACAACAATGGAGACTTGGTCTATGCAGAGACATAAAATTTGATGCTATGCAGTGCTTTAGAAGTAGAGGTGGGAGCTTTTAAAGAGGGTTTCCTGTATTATGTTAGTCACAACCTCCTTCCCCTTATCATGGAGACAGACTCTCTTATTCTGAGGAAAGTCATTGAGGAAAAGTGGGAAACACCATGGGTCATATTAGTGGACGTAAGGTGCATCAAGAACAAGCTGGAAAATAAAGATGTGGTGGTGAATCATATATTTCGAGAGCGGAACAGTGTTGCAGATTGTTTAACTAACCATGTTTTTAGTTTTGTAGGTACAACAAAGATCCAGTTCTTATCTAACAATGAGTTACCAACTAGCACAAGCAAAAAAACTATTACAAACAGATAAGCAGGGAATGCCCAATCTCAGAATCAGAAAATACCAAAATGGAGATTTTAACAACCACTAAAGGAAATGCAAGCTGATGGAGAACAAATGGTTAGGTAAAACATCAATATGATTGAATAACAGCTGCAACATTTAAAGCTAAAAGGCGAATATATTCAATCCACAACTAGAAATATAAGTCGGCACTCAAAGTTAAGATCAAGACGGAGAGGTTACCTGATAAATCCTATATTTGAAGCAGTGGTATCAGCTCGTCCGAGCTCAACCTTCACAGATTGGTTTTTTTTTAGATACATCCTCCATTATTGATCGACTCAAACTAGTGCATCGATTCTGGATTTTCCTAGAATGAATATGTCGAAAGAAGGCTAGGAGCTGAAGAAGTCTTCATAGGTTTGGATCCATGGCACTCGTGAGAAGTTTGACTTCCCAGGTGGATACCGCCCAAGCTCATGGCTGTTTTACCGGCATTTCTTCAAGTAACATCCACCGGAATTGTTCACGCCTGGCGGAGATGGAGATCAGTACCCCAAAAGTCAATAAATAGAATATCTTGCTTAGCACAAAGTTTAGCCTGCTTGCTCCTTTAAATTACTCGTAAGCCAAAATGTAGTTGTCTTGCTCGTCGTCTCGATTCATTCCCCTCTCTCCCCCAACTAGAGATTGTATTGGAGGAACTTTCCTTTTCCAGTTCAGTGTTTTTTAGTTTCTTTTTATATTTGGTCTTTTATCTATTGTTTCTATTTTATTTTATTTTTTGAATAAAGGGGCTTGACCCACACTTTGATTTATAAAAGAAGAAGTTAGGGGACAATTATTATTGATTAATTAAGTATTTTAAGGCTTTTAAAAGTATTAAAACACCTTTTTCAATTCATTATTCCCAAAGACTCAATTAGAAACTACACCCCTTCCAAACATTCTTTCTCTAGAAACCACCATTGGAGAAGAAGGAGTCAAGCTTTGAAGCTCAAGATACCACCTTCCGCACTCAATTTTAATGGAGTTTCTTCCCTAAAGGTATGGTAGTCTTCATCCTTGATTAAGTTTCATTCAAGGAGCCCTTTCAAAAGATGATTTCAAGTTTCCAAAATCCCCCAAATAGCTAGGGTTTCAACTAAACCCCATGGATTACTTTCAAGGTTGCTTTTAAAGGTTGAATTATTTTTGTTTATGAATGTATTACTGATTTCATATGATTTTAAGTTTAATTCCTCAAGAATCCATGAGTTCCCCAATCCTAGCTACGGTTCTTCTTTACATTATGAATGTTGTTGCAAGATGGTCCAATTGATTGGATGTGAGTAGATTTTGATGTGATTGCATGAATTTAGTATGATTCTACATGTATACTTGATTAACATAATATTCTAGGGAGAAATTGATGTGGCCTAGGGTTATGTCATGAAAGAGGCAAATTGAGGGTTTAAGATTGATGAACTTCTTGATGACTTTCCTTAGATTAGATCACCTAGACATGAATTGTTTAGGAGAAAAGCTTGTAGACATGAACTAACTTGATTAGGTCTTACATGATGAATCATGGTTGAAGTAGTATTGAGATTTAGTTTACTTGATGCTATATGTCTATGATTGAGTAAGAATGAAGCATGTGATTAGTTTACCTTGAGAGTTAGGTTTACATGATGTCCATGTGAGGTTTTACTTAAGAGTAATGCTCATAATATGAATATGACTCCAAGGGCTTTAATGGTAAAACCTAATATGAATAAGTTAATGATGTTAAAGCTTAAAGAAGGAAACTACTATGTATGTTGAATTGTATATGACATTATTGTGAAAGGACTTCATCCACATGATCTATAATATGAGTATATGAGTGTATACATCGAATGAATGTTGTAATTGAGTTATGGCTATATCTATGTCTCATGTGGTGAATGTTATATGTGTTGACTTAATATAATCCTTGAATGCAAGATATGAGGGGTATGTTTGATTATGATGGTATGTGCATGTTTCATGAACACTTAAAAAGTGAAGTTTCTATGATGATAATGTTGTTGTTGTGTCATTGAAAGGACAACCACCCCCCCCCATATGCATGAACATGAATATGATGTGACTAAGGTGTTGTTGAAAGGCTAATCCTCATATGCACCCTCACACATGACTATGCATGAAGTATGTATGTTTATAATAAGCTTGTTGTGTTGATTGAAAGGCTATTCTCATGAACACACTATGAATACGATGTGAAAGGTTTACTCACATATTAATGATTATAAGGTTGAAAGGACATTCTCACCTAATGAATCCATAAGCTATTATGATACTATGTTGGTTTGAGTTCCTAGTGCATTCTCTCATGAACATGAACTTAAGTAAAGACTTAATATGAATTTAAAGGGAATTATGCTTTATACTAAGTGGATATAAGTATGAGATGGGTTCCTTCACGTTAGTAATTGGGTTCCCAATACGGTTATTTCATGAGATGGAAACCTCCATGTTAGTAATTGGGTTCCCAATACAGTTATTTCATGAGATGGAAACCTCCATGTTAGTAGTTAGGGTTTCTAGAAGCAATCTCCACATCCAATAACTATGTGCCCACATAGGTGTTTAGCTACTGGATCCACCTAAAAGCTAAAATGAATGTTCTACCTTAGGCAAGTAGGACACCTCTTTTTGGTGTGGGGGTAGAATAACGGATTCCATGTAGCTCACATGGTCTATGTCGGTTAAGGTTATTTCCATATATGATAAGAATATGAATTATGATAAGAACGTGAGTTATGTATTATGGTTCCTCAAGAGGTCCTACTTAGTGTAAGTGGGGGTATTGGACTTATTCATGCATTGCACAAGTAGACTTTGAGAGTGGGCATGTTATGTCTCTCTTATGAAATGATGAGTATGAGTTAAATGTATGCTTTATATGAATTATTAGCATGAACTATACTTATGACTTCTTAATGAGATTTACTTAGTGTGAGTGGGGGTATGGGACTTCACCTATACATTGCACAAGTAGACTTATAAAGGGGTTATGATGTGTTTTCCTTATGTTATGAAGATATATGAAATTATGTATGCATGATATGGATTGTTGCTATGAGTGACTTTACTTATTATAAGATATGAATATGAATGTCTCCTTGTCCATGAGTGTTGGCTATGATTAAAGTCAAGGTATGTTATGCATGATGATGGTGGCCTAGAAGTGATACTTAGTGTAGATAGGATTATGGGATCCTATCTATGTATTGCACAAGTATAGCTTAAGGTTACTTATGTGATGGTTCTATTATGATGATATGATCTCGGTATGTAATTATGCATGTGAACTATGTCTTGTGAAGATTGGAGTATGCATTATGTTGTGTTGGAGAATATTCTTGTGATTATGATAATATCCTTTATGTTATGATGAATTGTGCATGGTTTGTCTTATGAGCTACATTCTCCAACTATTTCAAAGATGATGTTCAAAAGTGGCATATAGCATGGTTTCAAATAAAATGTCCCTTTTATGGATGTTTTAAGGATTTTTATGCATGGCTTCCATACTTAGTATATTTTGTGTAAACCCATATTTCTAAATTTTCTATAAGTGTAGGGTTTGGTGTTATCGGATTCTACCCTCGTGGCTAGGACTATAGTAGATCAAGAAGAAAAAGATTGGTGAGTCCTCATAGTATTTGAGGGCTTGACCATATGTCCTTTATGTCTTTCTTTTATGTTTTAGATTTATGTAAGGTCCGTGCCCCTAAGATTGTATTCAAGAGTTTTAATCCAAGTATTATAGATGGTTTGAGACATGGTGTTATAAACTCTCATTTTATAAAAGATTTCGATTGTAAAGAAAAGTTTTAAATTTTCCACATTTTTCCCTATGTTCTTATGTCATGATATGTTAAGGGATTGTATGAGACCCCTTCGGGGTCAAGTACGCCGTGTTACGTCTAGGAGGTACCCCTGGATCGTGACAATACCGATTAAGTTTTGATGTAGTATTCTACTTGGGTCAACTTCAAACTATCATATATCTTAGAATATAAAGACTTAGGTGGCCAATATACTATAAAATTAAAGGTATTTGAATCTTTTTTCCAACGCCATCAGTTTTGCATCAATCTAATTTCCGAGTAGAAAGTTATGACCGTTTTAATAACCTCATACAATGCAGTGACGAATTAGCCAATGCGAAAATATTAAAAAGGGTCGTTTTTGTCTTTTTACCTCTAAGAAAACCCTAAAGCGAACTTGTTGACTAATTAAAGGAAGAAACCAATCAAATTTTTAACTCTTAATCCAACATTCTCTTCTCTCTCAAATCCTAAGGAAAAATTGAAGTAGAAAACTTACATATATATATATGTATATGATATGATATTTTTCACGACCAAAAATGGACGTGATGAAACTTGTCTATTCCGACCAACACAAGCTAGTCTCAATCCAATGAAAACGAACGTAGTGCGAAACATAATAAATCAAGAACAACATAAAGCGGAAAATTTATTCATTCTATTAAAACCCCTAAAATCTAGTTGTCACGTGTACAAGCCACTAAATATATAAAGTGCAAAATTAAGAAATAAATACAAGTCTCAGTCTTTGTTTCTCAAATGGAACAAAGCTTAAAGAAAAGAAAAGAGGGCCCATTGGGATGACAAACAACTATCTCTCAATAGTCCTTTGACAAGCCTCCGAAAGTAAGAAAAAGAGGATGATCACGCTATACCGGGCTCGGAACCTACATAAGTGTAGAAGCAAGGAGTGAGTACCAACAACACGCTACCCAACAAGCAACCTAATAAACAAGGCATCTAGCTAGAAATCGAATATCTCTTAGACTACAACCAAACCTTCTCAAACTACAACCTGCACATAAATTGACACAACCTAGCACTCTTATAATGCACAACTTACAAGGTTCAATAAATTACAATCGATGGTCATAATTCAACAACCAAACATATCAAGTAAGTCAATCTCAAAGTCAAGTAGATCAATCACACGCAAAAAAATTATCAATCATAATTAACAAGTAAGTCACACATAAGCATGAAATGTCTCAAGTCACAATAATCGACCCCTCGCTGGAACCATTTCTCATCGGCACCATATCTCTAGCGGTAATCATTTCTCATCCGCTTCATATCAATCTTCTAGCCGAAAATGACCTCAACATCACAACACTTGTTGAAAGTGACCTTGACATAATAGCACTTTCTGACAATGACCTCAACATCATAAACATCACATGTCTCATCACGATGTTCAACAATTAGTGCACACAAGCTATATCACACCACATTGAAGAGAAAATAATTCATGGAATTCAAATACACAGTCATTCTATCAAGCATTTCGGCAATCAATTATAAGGGTCGCAACAAGGAAATTCTCATTATCATTTTCGTCATATAGCCTTTTCAATTCCAACCCCTTTTTATTCATTAAAATTTAACAAGTGGACAATTAACCCTTCACCTCATCCCTATTACTCCCAACACGCAAACAACAAAGGAAATATGTTGTGAGACTAAATATATATATTTTTAATCATTATTGGTCTCACATTAAGTATTTTTATTTATATTTTTTGAGCATAAATTTTATAAATTGGACTAAATAGTGTATTTTATTTGTAGGAGTAAATTGGTGTAAAGATGAAGAAATCTGGAGCTAAAATGAATTAAAGATGAATGATTATGGAAGGAAATCAAGAAGGCAACTTAATAGATTAAATTGAATATTTTATTAATATATCAATATATTGGAATTGCTAGCCGAAAGTGAAGAAAGTAAAGTGATGTTTGTTATCTCATTTCCATGTGGCACAAATTGAAGGCCCCCTCAAATTTTGAGGCGGTTTCACGCAGTGTACAATAAGGAATTTCAATTCTTTTTAGTTTTGGTTTTTCAATTTATTTTGGATTCAATTATTTTATTTAGGGTTTTCTATCTTTATAAATAGCCCATGAGAATAATTATTAAGGAGGAATATACTTTGTAGGGAAAAGCCGTCAATACTTTTTAGGTTTCTTTTCTTCCTTTTCTTTTCTTATACATTAGTGGCTAAAGACTCTTGTTATCGGTCTGTAGCTATGAGTAATTGTTTAACATCGATTATTTTGAATTAATGTTGGTTATCACTTAAATTACTTTTTGTATTCTTGTTTTATTATTTCATGATTGGCCACCATAGAGATAAACATATTATCTATTCTTGAACTTGGGAGACGGAGAGGTAGGTAGACCAAAGAATACAAAGAGTTTGATTTCTCTTCCACATCAATTGTTCAGATTTGTGTTTAGTATTGACAACCGAATGAGCACCGAGCTTGGTTACTAAACAAGATGAAATATAAATGCTTGCCAATTGAGTCTGTCTATCCCCGCTCAACGATGTAGTTAGATAGTTAATTGTAGTAGGCGATTAGAAGTTAGGAGATCCTGATCATAAAATCAACCTTATAAATAAGTAATTTGATAACCTTAGTTAATTCATTACTTGACATGCGACACATGAAACCTTATGCATGCTGCAGCCCAACAATTGTCCCAAACATTGTAAGTTAATTTTATTATTTAATTTTTGCATTCTCTTATATACAAATAAAAGTTAGATTCTTTTGGCACTCTTGAATGAATAATAAGACTAGTATAATTTAATAAAATAGTTAATCGACAAGTGCTTTGGGTTTGATAATCCGGTTCTTTTAAAGCCACTATATTACTTGCATGACTGTGTACACTTGCGTGCTCAATTGGAAGCAATATATTACATGAATTCTACTAGAATACAAGGTTTAGGAGATCAATTACCTTAAATCAATCAATAATCACTCCAAGAGTTGAGCCCTTCCCCTTCTGAATTACTTCCGAAGCCACACAATCTATAAAAATCAAGTATTAACAATTAATTTTCGAAAACAACAATACCCACATCAATTCTTTGAAAAGTGGGTCAATCAACACAAAACTCAATTTCAAAAATAAGGTTTGAATCTAAAATTTAATAGTTGAGAATGTTAATCAAGGCCTTAGGAACTCATTGGTGAAATCATTTCGAAAAGGGACTTAAAATCAATTCACAATCACCATTTAGCTAGGTTCATGAAGATAACCCCAAATTTCTCATTTCAAAAGTTTGATTTGAACACTTAAATACATAATTAATAATGGGTAATAAAAGATTTAGAGTTAAGAATCGTTACCCAAAAAATTTTCTTCAAAAATCTAGTCGAAACTGCCACACCAAAGCTCCCAAAACTAAAAAATGGTGAAATTAGGTTGAAACCCCGATTTTAGAAAACATTCTGCCCAGGTCTCAAATGCTCACTAAGATCGCGACGCAGAGTCACACGATTGTGATGAGTAAAAACAATCAACTCAATAAAGCTGACCATCGTGATCGCAGAGAGACCTACGCAATTGCGATACACCTCAAATTAGTGCTACGTCACGATCGCGATGACCAAAATCGCCATGCACTAGAACCAAAAACCAGCAAAAGAGACAAGTCATAAAATCTTTTTAAAAAGGATCCTCAGGATTCGTTGGGAACCCTGTGTACACAAACTACATATGCAAATCAATTATACTTGATGTTCTAGGCTCAATGGAATAGTCAGAAATGAATCTAAAGTCTTCTTAACCTGACATTCGTGAAAACTACAAGAAACCAACTCGATGCCTAAAAGGATAAAACAAGTTTGAGACCTCTCAAAAATCAACCAAGACCTCACCTATGCCCAAAATCATGCCCCAAATTCAACAGAGTCTCAGAATCCGATCCGAGCATTAAAACCCTGAAGTTAAACCAAAGTCAACGTAAAGGATAAATTTTCATAATTTCACAACTTAGGATCTTAATTCCTCAAAATGACTTTGAATAAAAAACTGACAACTCTCATAGGTCAAATTTCACATTTTGGGGCTGATGGAATCAGTGGAATTTCATTCAGACTCTCGAAACTCCAAAAGACACCAAAAATCACTTTCTTAAATATATAAGCCTTCCAAACTCAATACTAACAAAATTCTCAACTTCTAACTCAAAGTCCAAAACCAAACTTTAAGAACTCAAACATAGAAGACTCACGGTCAATATCTGGAGAGCAAAATGGTACATTTCACTGAAAAACAAAAAATGAGCAACCGGCTCATTACATTATCTACCACTAAAAAACATGTTCATCCTCGAACATAAAGCAAAAGAAAGTACTTGAAGCTTAAAAAAGTTGAGGGTATCTAGCATGCATATTCGACTCTGTCTCCCAAGTTACCTCACCAACTGAACGGTGCTTTCACTGCTCCTTCACTGAAGCCATCTCTTTGGTCCTAAGCTTCCGGACTTGTCTATCCAAAATGGCTATAGGATCCTCCTCAAAAGATAAGTTCGGACCCAACCCAAATGAATCAAGGGAAAGTACATGGACTTATCTAGCACATACTTCCAAATCATGGAAACATGAAATTCGAGATGCAGAGCTGACAAACTAGGTGGAAAGGCCAACTTATAGGCTACCTCTCCCACACGACTCAAGATCTCAAAGGGTCCAATGAATCTAGGTTTAAGTTTGTCATTTGTTTTGAACCTCATCACACCCTTCATAGATGACACTCGAAGCCAAATATGATCACCCTCCATGAACACTAGGGCTCGAACTCTGTGATCCACATAATTCTTACGTCGACTCTAGGCTGTCAATAATTGTAGTATAAATTTTGATTTTATTTTCTTAGTGTCACTTTTTTATCTGTTGTTTTTGCACATTAGGAAAAGTATGAGTACCCAAAAATTTGAAGCAAAGGAGCACATTTGGGTTTAACTGTGGTTCATATGAACCTTGATGAAAATTGAGAGAACATTCTACTAGCTAGTCCTAGAGACCTCGGGGAGTTTTTCTAACCCTTGTTTTAAAGTTTAATTGATGCTTTGGGGACATAACATTTTCTAAAATTTTGGGTGGAGGAATGATTTCTTAGTTTTTTCTATTTTATTGAGTCTTTTATATTTTTAGGATGGTTTCCTCAACTTTTGTTTTCTGTTCATTTCCTAAGGATAGTCCCTATGAACCAAGTATCATTTTTTAAGGAGTAAAGTTTTCTTTATTTTTATTTATTTTTTTTGGCGAGAAAAGGAAAGACCCTTTTTAGTTGTGTGGTACTTCTATTTAGGCCTAATTTTGAGTAGTACTTTCTTGTGAATGCTTGATTGATAAGGAAATTATAGACTCTTTGACACCTAGGCTCATGATTGTGACTTTGTAAATAACCTATTTTATTTTGTATTTGTTATGGTGATGTATCTCCTAGAAGTGAAATTTATCCATCTTGATTGATACTTGTGTCATGTGTGATGAGAATTTGTTTATTCCATATTTTTTTTATCTTAGTCTAGAACTTGTCCTGCATGTTATTGAAGCAAAATAAAATGTGTTGACTTGTTTAGGAGATGATAATAGGCTTTCTTTAATTTGTAAATTTTAGCCTTTTCAGATATTATACCACTAGTTAACCTTTTTAAGCTTGTAGCCTTTTGTTGGTACCCATATTTTTTTCGTTAACTCTTTTATTGAATGCCTAGTTTTTGTACATTGCTTCCTTGAGTACCGTAACATAGAGTGATTATAATTGGAAAATCTAAAGAAACATGGATGATTGAGTGAAAAAAGTAATCAATTATAGCTATAGAGTGATGAAAAATCTCTCTTTGAAAGAATGTGATATGAAAAAACAGGAGAGAAAAAAATTATTTGAACAAAACAATGACTTAAACATTCTTGATATTATGAGAACTACTTGTGAAATAATTGTTGAATAGAAGACTGAAAATAAAGAGAATAAAATAATGGGTGATGAAGTCTAAAACTTAAAATTGCTTAGGGAAGTGTAAGTCACTACAATATAGTTTTCCTACACATCCCCTAGCCTACATTACATCCCATTAAAGTCCTATTTGATTCTATTCAAGCATGCTTAATTAGTGGAGATGTAAATAATGGGCAAGCCAATGGTTCTTTGTGCAGTCATGTGAATTTTATTTGTGAGTGTTAGAGTTATTCTTTGAAGCTAAGTCCTTAATTTATATTCTATCTTTTAAATTGAGTGTGTGGGACATGTCTTCTTGTGAGGGCAGTTTTTTCATGATAGATATGTCATTTTATTAGCTTTCTTTGATAAGAATAGGGGAGAAAGTTTAAATTTTATGAGTTCAGAGTCCTTTCTTGAAGTTAGGAGGTTAGAGATTTGTTGATTATGTGTATATCTTGCATAATGATTGAGAAGTTTACTTGATGTTTTGAAAAGTGTATACGACCTTATTGTTCGTATCAACCAAAGTGGTGACATCCCTAGTTTGATTTTTTTAGATGAGTTTTATTGCTTTCTCGAGGACGAACAAAGGTTTAAGTGTGGGGTGGTGATCTTAGGCGTATTTATATGCCCATTTACTACGATTTACCCGCATGTGCTTTATGTTTCGAGAAGATTCTTAATGATAATTGTTGTGTTTTTATTAAGTATTGCAATTAATGCACACTGACCTACATGATTAGCATATGCATGGGTTTCTAAAGGAATATGAGCTAAATAGGAGGCGAAAAGAGCGAAGGGAAATGAGCGCGAAGAAAGACACATCTTGAGCAACTTTGATGTGCTAGGCCAGGGCCTAAACTACTGAAGCCAAGTGCTAGTGGTGTGCTGCCCCAGCAATTGTGGCGCGCTGCTCTAGGCCATCCCCAACTTTCCGGGCAAATTTTAGTTAATTTAGGATTCCTAATTGGAGTAGAAGTGTAATTATTTTTTCCTAAACTCTATAAATAGGACCCCAGGGATATTTTGTGCGGGAATAACTTCTTTATCATACTTTATAGTTGTCAATACTTTTAAGTGTTCTTTTCTTTTTCTTCCTTTTTAGGCATTAGTTGCTAAAAAGCCTTTGTTCTGGGCTGTAGCTATGGGTAATTATTGAACATCGATTGTTTTAAATTAATATTGGTTATCGCTTAAATTACTTTTATATTCTCGTTTTGGTATTTCATGCTTGATCACCATAGAGATAAATATATTGTCTATTCTTGAACTCGGGACACGAAGAGTTAGATAAACCAAATAATACGAAGAGCTTGATCTCTCTTGCATATCACTTGTTCAGATTCGTGTTAAGGATAGACACCCAGACGAACACCGAGCTTGGTTACGAAACATGATGAAGTATAAATGCTCACCAATTGAGTTTTGTTTATCTCCTCTCAAAATGTAGTTATACAGTCGATTGAAGTAGACAATTAGAGGTCGACAGATCATGATCATAAAATCAACCCTCTAAATCAATAATTTAATAACCATAGTTAATTCATACATGAGATGTGATACATGAAGCCTTAAGCCTGTTGCAACGCTGGAATTTTCCAACCATTATAAGTAATATTATTATTTAATTCTTGCATTCTTTTATTTATACATAAAATTTTCTTGGCGCTCTTTAATAAATAATTACACTAATATAATTTATTAAAACAGTTTATCGACAAGTCCTTTGGGTTCGATAATTCGGCTCTTTTGGAGTCACTCTTTCTTGTATAATTGGAAGCAATACATACCACAAGGAAAAATATCTTTTCCATAATATGTCTTCAAACATTTCAGTTCTAGTAATACCTGTTCTTTAATTTGCATGTGTTGAAGATAGTGAAAACCGCGCCATACCAACTGAGTTATTTTAAGCAACTTGTCTATCCTAAATTCACATACTGACCATAAGTCTAATAGGAATTCAAAAGATCAACAATTGAATCTCTCAATACTCACATATAGACCATAAAATATAATTGTTGATTTGTGTTTGTAACAAATAGTACAAGAAGTCTAACACTAGAGTCGGATGATACAAACAAAAGATACGATTGAGATAGAAGTTGCAAGCATATAGTTACACAGAAGTAGCCGGATTAAAAGAAAGAAGAAGATAGAACTGAATGAAGAAAACTCGTTGTGAACAGATCTACACCATGAGTGGAGCACAATGTCCAGCGTTCCTACATCTTCTCCAGCTATCATGTCTATCTCCATATCAATCACTTTGTTGCTGCCTCCTTCAGCACACCCATCTGTGTTTTGTCCCGTGCGGTAAAATAATCCCCACTGTAAGTGCTCACTGTTCCATCCTACAAGAACATACATACGGTGAGATGAAGCTCCTGAATTTGAACTTACATTCAATGCACACAACTACAGATTAAACAATCGAAGTTACATATT
Organism: Solanum piurae; assembly: GCA_029582685.1. Lineage (NCBI taxonomy): Eukaryota > Viridiplantae > Streptophyta > Magnoliopsida > Solanales > Solanaceae > Solanum > Solanum piurae. The sequence goes on from JAJOOO010017817.1 coordinate 21,861, forward strand.
TTTCAACCCCCGATCGTACAATCAGAACTTCTACATATTGGCCTGATAACTTACCACATTAAAGCATTTATATTCAAACGAAACCAAACAAGTATTGCCAACTAAAAAAGGAATAATCTTATGAATAGAAAGGAAAATTGATCTTCTACATAGAATAACTGAATATACATATTACCTAAAAATTCATGAAAGGGAATAAGAAAATGAGAAAAGAGCATAGAGATTATAAATGCACTTTGGGAATCACTGCACAGGGTTGTGGATGCTAGTATAAGCAACTCCACATCATTGATAAGAGTTCTCATCACCAAATCCTTGGTACGCATGAACTCCACCAGGACAATATATCTCTCAAACCTACATATAATGAGAAATGCAAATCAATTTCTGATACAAATATTCCTGGGCAAGGGTGTACTTCTACTTCGCAACCCTTATCTCTTTTCAGATAGATATATAGGGTAGAAGCTGACGCATTTCTCCCACTTGCACATAAATACAATCCTACGTCTTCTTTACCTGGACAATGATTGTTGAATAAACTTGGCCAGATATCCCCACGCGAAACTAGTTCAAGTTTAAGAGTATCAGGCAATAGTCTTGAGAACTCATACACCTTACGTCGAACTCTGCAAGGAGGATGAGCCTGGATACAATTATTGAATATCTCAGGTGCAAGTTTCAGTGTACTTAAGATGTCAAAACTTCCCCTAAAATGCAAATAAGAGAAGGACTAATTATTATAGGAAAGCGAACTTGTATTCCTGTTGAGTGGTGTGAATTCTTCAAGTAAAAAAAAAGATATTCTTACATATATGTATATATATATATATATATGTATGTGTGTGTGTGAGCGCGCGTGTGAGTGTGTGTATATATATATATATATAATCAAAGGGAAACTTCTCTGTTTTTTGACTAATAAAGAAAGGCATATTCGAGTTTCAAGGACAAAAAATTAAATCCATGAAGCAATTTCTCACTCAAAAGAAATAAATAGAAAGTTCCACATAATTTGGCCTCTACATCTTAGTAAGTTGCAGAATTGGAATTTCTTAGAAAATAAACAATATATAACTCCCATATAACCAACATACCTACATTTTCTTGTTTCCCATACTTGAAAAAAATCAGATGGTCCATAATACAATGACATACCTGGCAATAGCTTCAAGTCCTCAAGGATTTTATCCATAATGGTAATCAAGTTTACTACAGTCTCACTAACCAGTATCTATTCAGATTATCATTATGTGACAAATTGCAACTACTTATGAGTAGAACTCTTTCCCATAATTAGGCATATATTTTATAGTGCCCTATTCATTTTTTTACTTATACTAATGGCGTCCCTAGAGCTTTCTTGCACCCCAACTAATTTTCTGGGCCACCTGTCCATCACACGGGGGGATTTCTTAAACTCATATGCTAAAGACTAACTTGCTGCATTAAAAAAAAGTCACAAAATAACTAGGGAGAAATATGCAAAAGACTGTTTTGCTAAATTTGAAATTTTGGAGGTCAATTTACCCTACGTTAACCTATGTTAGAAATTAATGTGCATTCATGAAGGGTACTTACTTCCAGGAAAGAACTAGAGCAGGATCACAAGGGTGTGTCATAGATGAATTCTTCATTCGACTCTCATTCACAGCAGTGGGACTTCTATGCTGCAGAATGGTAGAACCAGTTGGACCTAAAAATAGGTTACATCAGTTGAATGAAAGTACATAAGTACATGATAGAAAATGAAATTTCTTAAGGAGAGAGGTATAAGAAGAGGACAAATTAAACCAATTAATGAATACAAAAGATGTTGATGAGAACTTAACCTTTAGATAATTGTACTATTTTTTGGCTCTGTTTAGTGATTTTGGCATTTTGAAGATTCTGAGGTTTTGTGTATCATGCTGATCCTATAGACCGTTGCACTGCACTTTTCTCAAGAAATGAATTTGAAATTTGAACACTAGGATTGCTAAAATGTCCTTGATTCACGGTTGCCATGGATTCGATTGGCACAACTCTTGAGGAGACAATATTTATCAGTGGAGATCCATATTTCTCGATGCCTGATCGAAGACCAAGTGCTTCTTCAACAGGTAGATATCTCACTTTCCCAGTCTTTACCTCATTTTCCCAGTTAATACAATTCACACTCCCACGAGGAAACTTACTATGTTTCCTTGGGTGCACAATACTCTGACAAATCATTGCAGAGTATTCCTTGAATTGCACAATTTCTAGTCCATGTGATGAAGACATAATTCCTTTGCCAATATCACATTCTTTACAATACCAATCAACTGGTGCGTCAACATAATAGCCTGACACACAATTTCTGATAGGAAGAGAAAAGCAGAATTTTTTAGAATAAGAAGAAGGCTATGTATTTATAAAAGATACAAGTAGTGTTTAAGAGAATTAAATGCCACAACTTGCTAATGAAAGAAGCAATGTATTCTTTAGGTGAAACCGAATATACGATACCATTAGGATATTAATTCCATAAATATTAGACATGCGTATAGAAAAATCATTTGTAGGAGGTACTATGTGACCTACACGATGTAAATCTAAAATTTGTCGGGCTTCAATATGAATACTTAGAAAAACAAAAAAGGAAAATTCCTTACTATCCCTAAGAGGTAATATTACTTCCATTTAGGATTTTAGTTCTACTCCACATTTGATACCTATTAAAGATTTTAAAAAAAAAAAAACAAAGCTGATAATCTAACTAGCTATTTCCTTCATAAGGAACATCCCGTTGTGTGAAAAGATCAACTTCTCCCTTAGAAATGGCATTGGGACTAGGACAATGTTTGAGGTTTACAAAGAACATATATTTATGACAAGAGGTGATGAAGCAAGTACGGATAAAAGAGTAATGACTTTCAGCTTATCTTACTATCTTTACATGCTAAAATTTTAGAGATAGAGAACTTACTGGTGCACGTCAACATTTTTACACTTATAGCAGGTAATAATTGTTTCTTGAATACCTATATCACCACAAGTTTCACAAAGTTTTTCCTGCAAGTTCATAAGAAAAGACAAGAAATTTAGAATCAACATTACCATATCAACAAAATGAAGAATGAGTAAAGAAAATGTCAGCAGTTACACAAAGGTAAGTCATAATCAATAAAATCATGTTTTCATGTTCACTCATCTTACATCCTTATATATGTAATAAATCCCTCTTTTGCAGCAAACTTATATCCACTTCATTCCAAGTATTATCTGTAAACTATAGATAGGAAAACAATTATTTTCCTAGAATATTCTTTGGTTATATCTCATCTAGACTGAAACACCTTCAGTGCTCCTCCGTAAGAAGCACTTTAATACATGACAAGAAATTTGGTTTGTACTTTAATATAGCAATAAGTTGGTGCTAGTACAACTTATATTGTCTTATATTCTTTTAATTGGGTTCAGGTCATCCTGTGAGTACTGCATCATTTTGTTATCCACATATGAACTCTCACGGAGGCGCTGATCCTCGCTAGGCACTTCACTCACTCTATTGGTTGTGGTGAGTCTTATATATCATTGAGGAACTTTTTCTTATGAAGTGACATTTTTTTGTATGTTTTTGGGTATTGTAAGGGTCTTGTCTCATGTGAGACTTAGAAGTTCCATCTATACCATACTCATGTCATGTTTTATCGTACATAGGTTTTTTATGATGTTATATATTTTTATTTTTACTTTTCACTTAATGAATTACTCATTGTTTTATGAGATTATTTACCTTTCGTTTCTATGTACCTATCAAGTTCATAAGTGGTATCAAAGAATTAGGGTTTGTTGACGATCACATATATGATTGAGAGGCTACACGGACATTTAAACAATAGGTTTGTAAAGGAGAGGTTTCTACCCTTGATCGTGCTATTGAGCTTAAAGAAATAAGTTCCAATTGCTGTTGAATTCCATATGTGTCAAATGAGTAAGTGATGAGAAAGATTTGCAATGCTCGAGTGATGACACCACCCATCGGGTAAGATTATCAAGTGTTTGTTAGAAAAAATTGAGACTCAAGAATGAAATTGGATTGTTGTGAGGGTCATATGTGTTCAGGGAGGAGGCATATAATCTAAGTACCAAAGTTTGTCTATCCTTGAAAAAGTGATTTAATAGAGTATTAATCTAATTACTTAATAAGTATCGAACTTTTTCTATTCCTTGAACTATAAGGATATTTTGCACAAATTCAATTTGATGAAACTACATTATCAATTTTTATAATATATATTTTTACTAGATATCCTATAATTAAAACTCAATCTAGAATCAGAAATCCAAAATATTCTGCTATAAAGTAGAGTTAAATGAAACACATCTTTCAAAAAAAATTAAACACTCCACATTTACAACTTTTCCTTTTATATTTCCAATTAAGCAGGAAAAAGATACTTAATCCCAATGCTAATCATCATTCCAAAAAGATTATCTGCCTTTGCCATAAAAAAATAAGTGCAGACTTCATTAGATATGGGGAAAACAAAGAAATAACAATATAAATGAGCAGAATTTTACCATGTGTGCCTGATGAATGTTGTTAGGTTCCGTTTGAGCTCCATGACAGCACACATACAAACACAGAAAAGAAGGTCTGAAATGGTCTAACACAACACACAACCTGTATGTTTTGCTACAAATTTTTTTTCACCCACTTTTATTTGTTATTTGAATTTCGATAATCTCTAGACATGACCATTTTACTAAAATATCCCAATTAATTACTTAGTACTTCCTCTATTCCGCAGTAATTGAATTTTTGAGGGCTTTTTCATTGTTCAAAGTTTAAGATGAATGTTTAAAGTTTTTTCCTTATTTACTCTTTCATTAAATGAAACTTTATATAATATATTTTCTATAAAACTTCAAGATGGATGTTTGATTTTTTTTCCATATTTGTCCTTTCTTTTGATGATGTTTTATATTTATAGGAGATAAGTTGCACTACTTACAAAATTATATTATGATCTTACAAAGGGTAATAGTGGAAAATATGATTTAAATTATGTCCTTGAATATTTTTCTTATTTAGTGCGCATTGCCTCACAAATTAATTAATATGGAATAATGGGAGTAATAGATTTTTGTAAATGATTTGGAGAATAAGTAATTAATGCTAAAATTAAGACACATATATTTTACGCGTATGACTATATATTTTCTGAGAAATATTTAACTTTTAAAGAAATATAGTTATACCGACAGGTTTTTAAAACTAATAAAAATACCCATAAGTTTATGTTATCATTTTATAATGAACATATTCCTTGCAAAGTTATTGTAACAAACACAACTAAGAGGAATCTGAATAAAGAGGAAGAAAACAAAAGAAAAATATCATTGATTTGTATATGAAAAACTACTATTGTTATTTATAATTGAAAGTGAATTCAGAGAGCAAACTCATAAAAATTGTGTAAGATCAGTTCTCTACACACTAATGATATTTTTAAGTGTTCATGACTGAAATGAACACAATAATGAGAACCAAGAAGGGTTAAGGATTGTTTGTGTGGCATATGTTATCTAGGTATAAGTAAAACCTCGACATTTCAAAGATATTGAATCAATTTACCAAGTTTACCTAATTTATGTTAACAATAAGAGTTCATAGGAAAACATGCTTATCCATATGTGATAAATTCTTATTTTTTTATCACACAATATTTTTATGCATATTTTCATAATATAGTCATTCCTCATTCATATAGGGGTTATTGGGTTTCACTAAAGGCTAAGCTTTACGTATGAGAAGTAATGGAAATTGGAAATTGGAAGAAAATAAGTTGAAGAGAAAATAAAAATCAATTCTTCCCCATTGTGGAGGTGAAGAGGATACCTTTTGTATTTTTGAGTAAAAAATACTCATCCTAGCTATTAAAGGGTTGAGAAGAGAAACTCCCGCGCGTCGTCGTCATCATGGCTCACTCGATTTTGAATTTTACTTCGTATTTGATTGGACAAATTTTCTTTTCATTTTCACTAATTAATTTCCTTTTTTCCTGATAGTTATATTAATTTATTGATTCTTAAAATTCGTAGGGAAAGAACCTATTTCTTTCGAACGAAAAGTCAATTCCCTTCAACAGAAATAACATATCTAAACATTGAAATGCATAAACTAATTTAAAATATATTAACAAAAAATATTATAATGGATATTATTTTATGTATAAAAAAGTAAAATTATATATTATGTTGGTTTGTTTTGGATTAATTTAACCTCTTTTTTGTTGTCAATACCAAATCAAATAAAGAGTGGTCAGTTTTTTTCTCAATGCCAAATCAAACTACAAGTCCATTTTTTTCTTCAGTTTGACTTAGTTCTCAGTTCAATTAATTGATTTGATTGTTTGACTCAGACACCTCTAGTCCACATATTACAATTAATTAGTTGCCTTTTATATAATCTACTTATACTTTCTGGATTATAGTTTATGGCTCTACATTTAGTATTTTTCCTTCTTATCCTTTTGTTTATATACACAATATGCATACTTTCACTTATATATATACTAGATATAGGACCCCGTGCCAGCACGGGGCCCAATATATATATTTTTTTATTTTAATTTATGTTATATTATGAAATTTGAGAAGTTATTGAAACTTTTATATGATTTTAAAAATATTTTAAATTGTTAGTTATTGTGATTTGTAGTACTTTTTTTTTACATAATTTTGAAAATAATATTTATTACTTTGTTTGTTGTAATTTATGTGGCACACGCAGAATATCAAATATTAACCATTTTTTATATGTCTCTTTAATATATTAAGTTGTTAATTATTGTATTTTATAGTATATTTTGAACCTAATTTTTTAATAATATATGTTATTTGCCATGTCCCAATTTATGTGGGATTAATTGATAGATTTGTTGGAGTTGAGAGATTTATTTTGTTAATTATTGTAATTTATAGTTTCTTTTTCGTCAATTTCAAACAATATATGTTGTTAATTGATAGAATACTTTTAAGGAAAAAGGGTAAAAAATGCCCTTAAACTATGTGAAAGGAACAAAAATGCCCTCCGTTTGTAGTTTGGTCCAAAAATGCCCTTTCCGTCAATACTTTGGTCCAAAAATGCCCTTATTGTTATTTTGTGTAAAAAAATGCTCATTTTTTCAAATAAATATATTATTTATTTTATTTTCAACATATTCTATTTCTAATAATATTTTTTAAATTAACAAATGTTTAT